>CABHPH010136426.1:0-28941 GCA_902168325.1 Peromyscus nudipes | reverse complement strand
GTGTGTGTGTGTGTGTGTGTGTGTGTATGCACTCAGGCAGCATAAAACACTTGTCAGTTGATGAAACTGCTTGTTTATCTCATTTTTACAGAGATAAATAAAAGGAGGCTATGGGCTGCAAGATCACATAGGCAATAACTTAGTAAGTCACTGCAAGACAAGACTGGCTTTAACACCTGCTTTATTTCTACTAGACACCCTTTATAATCCCCTCCAATTTTTCATTCTTTGATTATTTTACCTGATATACATAACTTTTACATGACAGAAAAATATATAATTTAAAAGTAAACAACCTCCTCATTTCCATTCCTCAACACCTACCCACAAGGTACAGACACAATGGAAGCAACAGACTGGCTTGAAGAAGTACCCATAGATAACTATTTTATTTATTTGAATATGATAAAATTATCTATCAGTGTCAGAAATTGACATAGGTGTACAATAAATTACAAACACTCTAGTTTTGTGCTTTTCCACCATTGTCCATCACAATCATCTGGGGAACTTTGTTAAAATAATGAGTGCCTGAATGTTAACCCTACATTTTCCAGTTCAACTGGTCTGGAGGAACCTAGCTATCTCTAACGTGTAGTCAATTTTGAAATACGTTTCTCAAGGTTTGAAGTATGAGGAACAAGACAAGTGTGTAAATCTTATCCCAAAAGGTCAGTGGTGAAAATAATTATTTCTCTATTTAAATATCAGGGCAAATGTCTGAGACACAGTCACTCACAATTGCTAAATTCAAACACTGTCATTGATGGATTAAAACAAATGTAAGTTTTATATCAATAAAAGCTATGTTACTGGAACCATAAATGTAAAATTTGGAGATTTTTTCTTCTTTTTAATTAATTCCATACACATAAGTGAATGTTCAGCTTTGTGCTGATATTCACATAAAGATACAAGAGTTGGTACTATTTTTGTGTTTTATGCCAGACACTGTGACTTAAGCCCAAACACATTTGTTAACCCCTTCAACCTTCACATCATTATCATGAGATAAGTTTTGCTATTTTTCTTATTTCACATACGGCAAAACTGAAAGACAGAAAATTCAAGGTTCCCTATGTCATACAGGTGAAAACGAGACAAAGCCAGGGTTAAAACACATGGAATCTGGCTCCAGGATCCAAGAACATAGACTTCAATCTATACTACTTATAATATTTAATATTTAGCTGGGCACTTTACAGTATAAATTTTCATACTTCCTCACCTTCTTGAACATTGGTGTTTTATTTTTGCCTTTTATTTTCTTTTAAAATACAATTTGATTCGAATAATGCTATATAGAAAATAAATAAATAACTTAGTTGCATGTGCTTTTGTATTTTATGTTGACATTAGTAAATAATTTCATATTGCAGACAGTCTATGTGAAAGTTTTCTTTACTAATTAATCATGCAGGGTTAAGCATTTCAACTGCAGTTCTTTTTCAGTCAGGTTGTGATAAGAACACATGTTTATTTCATTAGACTGGAACAGTGTTCAAGAAGATGAGGAATGCACATCCACATTCCCTCCCTTAGCCTTCTCTCTTCCTGTAACTTATGCTTTCTTCATCATCAGGAGACCCAGTTTCTTTTTCCTGCGTCCTAAAAGCCAAATCCTCCCCTCCACCATAATCTAAATCCCTGAAACTGGTAACCCTGAAAATCATTACCTAGGTATTCTTTTCTTTTTATCATCAAAATTTTTAATCCAAGGTAGGGAGATAGCTCAGTCAGTAATTTGCCAGCACAATAACGTGTACTCAGTCCCCAAGCTAGCTGTAGTAGAAGTGCACATTTGTAATCTCAAAGCTGAGATGGCAAAGATAGGTGGATTCTTAGGTACTGGTAAGCCAGTATAGCCTACTAGGCAAGTTACAAGCCAGCGAAAGAACCTCTGTGGGGGCCCACAAAGTTTTCCTAGTTATATCTAACCTTGCTTTACCCAGCAGGGCTGCATTAGAGGATGACTTAACCATGTGCATGGTTACCAGGTGATTGGAAGGGTCTGCACTTGGCTGTGCTAGGGGGAGGTCTTTTGTCCCACTCCTTGGCATTCCCACAAAAACCCTTTAGAAGAAACAGAAGGGGCCAGTTTGGATATTGATCAGGCCCTCCCGAGGCTATTCTGTGTTTCTGTCTGTCTCTTCACCACATTCTCTTTCTACCTAATATTTCTTATCCCTCTCTCCTCAAGAGTATCCTGGGAAAAATTGTGAAAATGTGGGAGCTGGCCTCCCATAAATGGTGCCAGAATGTGGGGCCCGGGTTCGGGGACCCTCTCAGAACAGGAACTTAACTAGGGACTTAGCAAAAGGAGATTGGGGGCATTGCAGGAAGCAGGAGGGCATGCCTGGTAATGAATTAAAAGTAAAGGTGATGGTATTCTATTTTCAGGAGTATATAGATAAAGCAATGTGGCTGAAAGAAATGCCAAAGCAAGAAGTTAGGCTGCAGCAAATATATCTCTCTGTCTAGGTTTCTTTCTTTCTTTCTCTCTCTCTTAATTTCTATTAAAATTAGAAAAAAAGTATAGTATTAAGTATAGGAATATAGTACAGGAAAAAACTTAGGATAAGGTAGAATGTAGGAATATAGTGTAGGGGAAAACTTAGGGTAAAGTAGAAAAGCAACAAGAGAGAGGAGCTGTGTTCTTGGGACTCTGAACAAAATTTCCTGGGGACGTATCAGGAAATACAAAAAATACTACGAGGAAAACAGGCAGAAAAAGGCTACTGTGGAAGCTTTTGGCCTGTGGACAGCTTAGACCTGAGTTCTGAGCTGCATGGGGAAAATTTTTTTCCCTGAGGAGAATGCGAGTGAGACAAAACCATCCACTACAGTGCCACTGGATAAAAATGCTTCCTTCAATCAAGATCAGTTCCTTCTTCTTTGCCACGAAGCCAAATGTAAGGGAACAGAAATCTTGGGAAAAACTTAGTAAGCTCTCTCTCTAAAACTGGAAGCTTTTTGGTTCTTTCCCTCTCAGATCTCTTTTCTTTCTGTAAAAGCAAAATGAAACTCACCTGGAATGAATAGAAATATTAACACACACACACACACACACACACACACACACACACACCTCAGAATATGGCAAACACTGGTTGATTGTCCTGTCTTCCTTTCAAGCCAGTATTAGAAAAGGGGCAGACACTTTGGACCTAGCCAGAATCCCCTGAGCCTACAACATAATGAGAGACACCCAAGAGAACACAGGTGGAGAGCCAAGTGGGGCAGCATCCCCCCGGAGTGTAAAAGCAGTGGAGGTAGTGCTGCAGGCCTGGGGAAAAGTTGGTGGCTTGGAAAAAGCAGTGGAGGCTTTGAGATCCTTCCTGCAACAAAAAGGGCAAAGTCTAAGCCACTAGCAGCAGCTGCAATGGCAGCACAGGAAAAGCTGAGGCTGCATTTGCCCAAAGAAATGAGGCAGAATCAGGGATGCTAGCCCCTACTCCCAGAACAGAAAGCAGTTAGCAGAGGGCTAAGCCATGACTGAGGCATCAGGGACTCTGCATCTGGGGGAGGAGACAGGCCAGGACAAAGAAGATCTACCCAAGGGTAAAAATCTCTCTGACAAAGCTCTTATTTCAAGTACTATTTTCGCTGACCCGGTGAGGCAGGGGAGTGAAGCCCCAAAGGGTTTTTTTTTTGCTTCTGACACCAAGCACTGGTCCAAGTGCATGTGGGTGGACATGACCCACTCTGGGGACAGTGCCAGGTGAAGAGTTTGATTAGGGAGGTTCATCTGTCAAACAGCAATGCAGATGTCCTAATGTGAGCTTAGGGAAGACAAAAAACCTCCCGTGGAAAAGGGGCAAAAACTTGATCTTGACTTCAGTACTAATACAGACCATATGAATGAAACCAGGAGTTCAACAGCCACAATTGGCTGCAGGTGAGTTTTCTTCCTGACCCAGAAAGGCAGCTTGGGAAATGTAGTTCATAACAGTGTGACAGTATAGGCAGGCCTGGAAGAAAATGCAGAGACAAAAGCTTTCAAATGTTCCTTGTAATAGAGAAGCAAGATGCCCATGGGAAATATCATGTGAATGCATGTTCCAATTCCTTTGAAAAAGCATAAGGAATTAAAAACAGCTTGCTGCTGATACACGTACAGCCAAAATGCTGCTTTTTTCCAAGCACTGTTAGAAAGCTTAGCTTACCTCCCAGGAATGGGAAACGGGTGAAAGCTTGCCTGTCCAGAGGCAATTAAAATGTTAATGACATTCCTCAAGCTGTCTTCAGACCCTTTAGAAAGCAAGGAAAAGTGGTGTGAACACCAGGAACTTACTTTGAGTGTGGAAAGACTTAGGGGCAAATAAGAAACTTATGTGGTGCTTAAGATGCAAGAGAGAAACACTGGCATCATTAAAAGAGCTCATGGCAAACTTAAGATGCAGCTTCAAAAAATTAAGAAGAGAGAATTTTACCCTCAGTCACCAAATGAAGCTTGCTGGCTGCCTGACTGTGGTACCATGTCTGGAACAGAGAAATGTCAACTCCAATGATTCTCCTCCAGAAGAATTGGAGTAAAGAACAGTGAAACCAATGTTCCTGATATTGAGGTTCCATCCTGTAGTCTGGGGAAAGTAGGAGAATAAGGGGCCTCCCAGATTGTGGGGGAGCTTGGAACAAAGGTTTTGTCAATATTGGAATAAAACACAAACTGGAGCCACAACACTTCTAGCAGCAAATTAATATGTGGACCCCTTAGGACACAATTTGAGTCTTACTAGCTGAACTGAGAAGCTTATTAATTACTATGGCAACCATTCTTGCCTTGACGCAAGGCTTCTTGGTAAAACTAACCAAAAGTGCTCCTGTAGCAGAGAAGGAAGTTTCATCAATGCTTATTTGAATTGTGGCACTCAGGGGAGCTGCAATGAGTTAAGGGACAGCCCCCTACTGGTTACCATCTACCACTGGGCACATTTCTGCCAGTTCTGGAATGGTTGAGAGGACCCAGTGGGAAAGGTGACTTTGGGAGAGTGGCATTGTCCCAAGTGTTACAGCCTGCTAGCACCAAGTGTTACAGCCACTAGCAGCAAGTGTTATGGCCTCTTAGCAATGGCACTCACATCCCGGGTCTAGGGAGCTGAATACAAAGACCCTAGAGTCACCAATGAATTAAGCTTTGACTTCAAACTGTCAGGAAAACTTTCAGAATGATATCAACGCTGATTGTGAACTCCAGACTTCAGGAATGAAGCAGTTTTGAGCTCACCAATAATCTTAACTGTCGTGACTCACGATTTGCATACTCTCTATCTTGTTGGAAGATAATGTAAATATTTCAGTTAAGAGATCTCTTCTAGATGTTTGTTAAAGTTTGTAAAGTAGTCCTATATAGAGTTTGCTTTTCAATGAAAGTTTGTAAAAGTATAGATATATATAGTGATAATGTAAATAATTCTGTTAAGAGATTTTTTTCTAGATGTTTGCTAAAGTTTGTAAAGTAGTCCTAGAGTTTGCTTTTGAATGTAAGTCTGTAAAAGGTATAAATATGTATAGTCATAATGTAAATAGCTCTGTTAAGAGATTTTTTTCTAGATGTTTGCTAAGGTTTGTAAAGTAGTCTTATATAGAGTTTGCTTTTAAATGTAAGTTTGTAAAAAGTGTAAATACGTATAGTGATATTCATGCTATTTGTAAATATGTATAGTAATGTTCATAATAGAATTATGTTAATTTATTAATGAACCATGGTTTGGTAAAGCTAAGGAATCTTTAAGTTTGATGCAGTTTATTTGATGTGTTTGCATCGAGACTTTTGATTTAGAAAAGGGCTTGGCACAGTCAAGACTGTTGCAATTATCTTAGACCCATTCAAAAAGAACATTCATCTTTATCATCCTTTATTCTTTACCTAGGTGTGGCAGCCTAGGGATCACTGTGGATGTTCCAACTAGTCACAAGCTCTTAGTAGGGACCTAAATCAGAGCTGAGTTAGGCTCTGCACCCCTTCTTGCCAGAGCTGGGAGTCAAAGACAGGCAGCTTTCTTCTTGCTAGCTTCCAACCTAAGCTAGAGTATGCTCCATGACAGGTAAGGAAGATTAGTAAAGAAGGATGACCTAAAACAGGCACAGTCTATCTGGAGGGCCTAGGGGGACCTTTATTATATAAATAGGGGGGAGTTGTGGGAGCCCACAAAAGTTTCCTAGTAAGATCTGACCTTGCTTTACCCAGCAGGGCTGCATTAGAGGATGGCTTGACCATGTGCATGGTTACCAGATGATTGAAATGGTCTGCACTTGGCTGTGCTAGAGGGGAGGTCTTGTGCCCCACCCCTTGGCATTTCTATACAAAGCCCTTTAGAAGAAACAGAAGGGGCTGGTGGATATTGATCAAGCCCTCCGAAGCTATCCTATGTTTCTGTCTGTCTCTTCACCACACTCCCTTTTTACGAAATATTTCTTATCCCTCTCTCCTTAAGAGTGCCCTGAGAAAAAATTGTGAAAATGTGGAAGCTGGCCTCCCACAAACCTCTTTCTCTCAAATATGTGGGAGGAGGGGATGGAGAGATGGTTCAGCAGTTAAGAGCACTTGCTGTTCTTGAAGAAGACCAGAACTCATTTCCCAGCATCCACAGGACAGCTTACAAACACCTGTAACTCCAATTCCTGGGGATGTGGTGTCATTTTCTGGCCTTCATGGGTACTGTATGCATGTGGTGTACATACTTAAATGCAGGCAAAACATTCATACACATAAAATAGAAAATAAATAAAAACAAAAAAGTGGATTGTACCAGAAGAAAGAAACCTGAGGTTGTCATCTTGCCTCAAGGGCCTTGCCCACACATATGAATGGGCAACCCAACAAATGAACAGACACACACACACACACACTTGAATCCCTTTAGTGCTGTGATCTTACACAGTGCTCAGAATTAATCTTTTCTATGTTCTATCAAAACCACACTCCTCAGTCTTCACTAATTTAAGTAAATGGTGTAGTAGTGAAAAATGGTCCTACAGTACATAAATCTGAACATCTAGTGCATGATTTAGAGAAAAAGGTTTGTCAGTGAAATAAACATCATTGCCAAGAGGAGCAGAACTGTCATTCATCTCCAAATTGCAACAAGGGAGTTACTTTCTCCAGTTTAAGAGCCCTTTGCTTATTATGGCATCCTACTCCAAATTCTGTGAAACAAAATAATCAAAACTTGCTTTTATTTCTATGCCCAGAGATACCAATGAATCAAATTATCTGGCTAACATTATTAATAAAGCTAATCAAAATAAATCACCTCAACCCATTTACTTCTTGTGAAAGATATAACTATAGTAATCACTAGTCTTGCTAAATATGCAATATCCATTTTCCCAGCCATGGACTAAAGTTACCACACAAAAACAAAAGAAGAAAAATAGACTGCAAATAAAATATAGATTCTTAAGTAAGAACATTTATATTTCAAATCTAGTTACGCTACTAGCCTTGTTACAAAACTAGACAGAAAATCTTCATCTAGTAGTAAAAAAATCTTGAGGGATAGGAAAAAATTCTCCACTTTTTCAAGTGAGAAACATTTCAGAGAAGTTCACAGTTCTCAAATACAACATTGCACAGTGAAGCACACATAGGTACAATTAGAACACTGTCAATTAACCATCTTCTCTGAAGGATGGAAACTTTTCAGGAAAAACAGAATGCCACATCAAACGACCAGCAGTACTAGAAGTCTAGTTGATTAACAAATGCAAAATTGCCAAGCATACAAAAAAAGAGCTAATTAAAAGGTAAAGGTGCATTATATTATAACTGGAGTTCTAGTCACAGTAGTAGAACATCTGCAAGATTTCATCCAACATCTATGTCATTCTCCCTGTGAAGGTTTGAGTGATCCCACAAGAACAGAGAATTAAGGATAATATAATGCTAATTGACACATAGCGAAATTCAAAGTTATAACATTTGTATAATTAAAAGCATGCAAAGCACAGAGGGTCTATCATTCCTATCTATTGATTGTAAGTGGATATACTTAACATATAGTCAATATAATTAAGTCTTTCTATACAAAGTGTGTTCCTTTTCTAAGTCTTTTGTCTCTTTGTTACTTTACTTCAATGGTTTCTAAAAATAGCTATTGAATTCCAATTTGATACAAGACCTAATTACAATCAATACCAATTTAAAATGAGGACTCTTGAAAAAATTAGAAGCAAAGGCTTATTTATTTAGCCTTTCTCTCTACCTTCATGCAACATCAAATTTAAGTCACCCAAGACTTTCTGATGCTTGGTAACATAACTAATAATACCACCTTTGCTTTGGATTACAACTCACAGTTTATATATCACTTTCTTTGTCTTTATCCTATTAGATGTTCACAGCATCTTCCTGAGTCTCCAATTTAATTATCTACATTTGACAGATGCAAAGCCTGGGGAATCAGTGAGGTTACAATGTTTTAAGTTTGTGTCTTCTGTTTTCACTTCAGCTACTGAGCTGTAAAAAAGCATAAACCAAAACACTGGTCCCCCATGTGTTTTCTTCACAAATTGATGTTTCCATCAGTAATTGATTTTACTTTGGTAATCATTAGGAAATGCTATCTAAATGAAACTCCTTGTTTACCTTTAACTGTTGTCTTTGAAGTCTATGGGAATGATGTTAGCAAATTGTCCTCCCAAACTTGTAACTGTTGTGGCAGTGGCTTAAGAAACTGCTTAAGTTTTGTTAAGACCATTATTTTCTGGACAGAGATTTCAGGAGATCGTGCTTGACTGCTCATCATCTTGCCTAGTCTGGCTCAGTTGAATGAAATGAAATTATGAAATGAGATAGCACTGTTTTGAGATGTTTTGTCAGGAAAATCAATTGTGCCATATCAAATGCCACTGGGAGACCTGGATACAGTGCTGAATTACTAACCAAATGGAATCTCACAGTTAACACAGAGTTGACTCAGTTCACAGAGAGACTTATGCTTCAGACATCCAGCCAAGTACTGTAAGAGGAGCTAACAATGGGTAAGGTGCTGAGTGTCCAACATGGGACCCAACATCTTATGTGCCTCCAGTCAGTTTACCCTCATGGAAGGCCTTCTGGAGAGGAAATAGATAATAGCATTGTAATTTTATAAATGTGATAATCTGAGCTCCAGAGAACTTGAAAAACCTTCCAAAAGTCACTTTGGTAGCATGTATCTGAGTCAATGTGATTGAGGTCTGACCACTTCCAAATATTGAGATTCTTACTGTCTCCAAAGTAATTTTTCCTTCATCTTCTCAAATACACAGAAGACTGTAGTTGAAAGGGATTCACCTACCTATGCTATATGATTTGAAATGTATTTTTATTTTTCCGAGCCTTAATACCCTTTCTTTAAATGTAGAAATATGGATATCTTTAAGTAACTATTTCTCAGGATTGTTAATACAACAAAATAGAATGAAACAATAAAGTAGCATACAAACGTGTTATGTAGTGGCTGATAAAGTAGTCAAAAGTTATTCAACTGAACAAACCTGACTTTTGGAGTTTTAATGTAATTGGCTCCCATAAGCTCATAGGGAGTACACTATTAGGGAGTGTGTCTTTGCTGAAGTAGTTGTGGCTTTGTTGGAGGAAGTGTGTCACTACAGGGGCAGGCTTTGAGGTCTCCTATACTCATTACACCTCAGTTCACTTCCTGTTCCCTGGCAATCAAGATGTAGAACTCTTAGCTCCTTCTTCAGCACCATGTCTGCCTGCATGCTGCAATGTCCCACCATGATGATAATGGACTAAACCTCTGAAACTGTAAACCATTCCAATTAAATGTTTTCCTTTATAAGACTTGCCATGCTCATGGTTCCTCTTCACAGCAATAGGAACCCTAACTAAGACACTGACCATTTCTAATATCTAGGATTACTGCCAGACCTGCCTCACAGCTCAAAGACACAAGCCAGTAAACATTTTAAGGATAATTACAGCCTTCTCTTAGAGTTCCTATTGGATCTCAAAGGGCCTTGCATAAGAAAATAACTTCTAGTCTTTTAAGGAGTCTGAATATACCCAATGAATTGTTTATTGCTTCCAATATTGGGAGGAGCTACACTGAAGTGTCTCCCAACAGATATCTATAAATAAGGAAAGCACAATTCCTACCTATTAAATACTAAAATTAATACATGAAATGCTAAGATAATTTGTCAACTCTAAATGTGCTGACTTCAGTGGTCATGTGTAAGGTAAAAGAGAATTTAGTCTATTCACTTTCACTAGAATTTAGTCTAGTCACTTTCCAGGGTGAAGCCCCATACAGGAACAGGGGCTAAGGTAAAGAAGCAACCACAGGAGGAAAAAGAAGAACAATCATGTGTGGAGCAGATCTAAATTGTTTGGGATCGTATGAATCCTCTGTTATGTTGAGGAATACTCCTCTATCAAAGAACACCCTTCAAACATCATATTATAATGGGATCTTATGAAAAGACTTGCAGTATCAGCTCTCAATGACAACATCTCCCCCACAACTGGGAGTAAAGAATTTGGAATAAGCTCAGATAGGAGCAAAAAATTTGGAATAAACTCAATTTTCTTTGGCTCTACATAGATTAAAGCAAACTTCTGATTATAGCTTGGCTTGTCAAACAGCCTGAGCAGTATGAATTATGCTGACATTGGAGACTTTGAATAATGAGATTCATTTCACAGCTACAGATTAATGTAAATAAGTAAATTGTCATTCAGATGCCAACTACAGTGCCATGGGCATTTTGTTTAGCCAGTTTAGTCAATAGCTTAGAGTGTAATCATTTTAGACCCTGATAAAAGTGAGTCTTTGAGGTTTGAAGGAAAGTCTCAGGTGCTGAAAAATGCCAGAATCATCGGAACATTATTTCAGAGTAGGCCCCACTGTGCTCCACTGCCTTTACCACACTAGAAGTAAAAGGACCAGCAAGACACTGAATGTGACATGATGTAGTGCTGCCTGTAATCTGATGATGCTAACAGTTATTCTACATGATTATTAAGCAGGTATTAGGAAGATGACAGCCCTATACCACCAGTGTCTACAATGCACTAGAACCCTAAGTTATAGAGAATAATCACATTTTTCTGAAAAAAAACATACACCAACCTAAGAATATTTATAGTGAATCAAATGGAAAGTCTCACTATTGTAGTTTAACTTCAAATAATTAAAGCACATTGTAACCTACCTATTACTTGGTTCTTTACAAATATCATTTCCTTATTCCTTCTGATAAAGAATAGCAACTTAATATTATAATTAGTTATGCCAAGGCATATGTATATACAGATGTTCATAATTATATGTAATGTGTTAAAAGAACTAATACTCTTATAAACAACCACATTTGTGATAATCATAACATCCTTCACATTCAGAAATCAAAGGTCAAGTTTTGGCATTGTTTTAGACTCCGTAGCATAAGCTAGGCCATTGGCAGCAATGATGGCTTTTGTCAGTCTGCTCACAGCTGCCTCAACTTGGGAGCCTAGAGCACATGAACATGACAGTGGAAAGGCAAACTAGGTCAGCCTAGAGGCAGAACCCCAGTGAAGAAAGAGCCCATTAGCATTTCTAACACAGGACTGCCACAAACTTAGAACTGACTCTGGTAATAATAAAGTCCAAGAAAACTCACGGGAAATTTCAACCAGCCCCTTCTCAGCAAGTCACTGAATGGAAAACATATGAGAAATGGCATAAAATGTACATGGAGCATTATTGTACATGGAGAGTGAAGCTATTTGTGGTCAGATGGAGACATGTGAGAATGAGATTTGAATCTGAAGTAGGAGCAAAGATATTAAAATGTAGGTGATGATGCTGAATAAAGAAAATGTGATATACACATGGAGCCTTATCTAACAAAGTCATGACGTTAAGTTGGAAGTCATCATGCCTTACAAGACAAATCAGACTTTGAGAGACAAATAGATATTTTCCCTCATACTTGGGAAAAATTGAAGTAGAGGAGTGACTACTGGGAAGAGGACCAGAAAGCAGGAACATAAGTTTGTAACAGGGAGTGAACACAATCAAAGCACTTATATACATTCATGAAATACCATTAACATACCATTATCAAGTTTGAATGTGACTAGTTATCAACTTCTTCATTTGGGGCAAATTACTATTCCTTTCTGAACCTCAGCAGAATACACCCCCACAGATCTAAGTGTGAAAAATGTTTAAGTGATATAGATAGTATCTTGTGAGTATTACCAAAAAAAAAATATAGGTGGTAAATTCCTTGGCTCAACTAATCTGCTTACACTGAATACTAAGCCATTCATTACAAAACAGTCATCATGATATCAACTGTTATAAAGAACATTTAGAAGACATAAGCAAAAAAAAAAGATTGTTGGAGGAAGGAAATGGGGAGATGATAATATTTTATTATATATGCACAAAATTCTCAAAAACAAAATTTTATAAGAAAAAAATGCTTAATTCTAGTCATTTTCTTGTGTTATTAGTCAAGAAACAATAAGTATCTAGTAAAAGGAAAGAACAAATGGATGCTAGGAAACAGATACCTGTAGAAGGGGGGAAGAGACTTTGGCACAGTATTTTTTACAAATTATTTCTATAATACTATGTAAGTTTTGAGTATTTCATTGTATAATTTGGCTTCATACATATCAGTGCAATAATAACCACACAAGTTATATGGATAAATATAAACACAGACTCATGCTAAACAACAGGGAATATGATAAAATAATACCTAGAAACAAGATACTAGATTGGCTACTGTGCGCTATTTTCCAATTTTAAAAGCATTCTAATTCTTTTGTTTGCATAGTTTCCCTTTAACCCATAAATTATTCACATAAGTGAAGAGACATTTGGTACCTTTAAGCATTTACCCCTATATTCATCTCCAATGAATACTAAAGTAGCAGTAATCATTCTTGAAGATAATGGAAATGGTTTAAGGTCTAAAACCTAAAAGTATAATTCCACATTCTCAGACATTCTAAATATATATGTGATTTTTCCTATCTATCAACATGCTAGTCCTGCAGATATGAGGACATTAAGCAATTTACATACCTATGAGAGACTTCATATGCCTGCATGGACAGTTCTTAGAAGCATAATTCTTATGTAATCACTGTTATACATCAGAACCTGGTGGGGACAGATACTGGATTTGAATTTAGGAGCACCAGAGTGCTGTCTCACCCCACACACCACCACTCTTTCCTTCTAAATATACTTTTTACCCATAGTTGTTAGGAATTAAGAGATGTAATATCCAATTAATTTAATATAAAATGGTGTCTAAGATGTATTCAGTAACAATTTATTAGGACAATTCATAGAATGCATTGTGGTATGAGAATTTGGTTCAGGAATTAATAAATTGGAGAGAGCGGGATGGAAGGAAGAAGGGGAAGAGAGTATAGATAACCAAAAATTAACTTCTCTACAACCTTTTTTATCCTTAATCCATAAAATATTAAAATTGGAACCACTATAAAGAACCAAGTGATCCATATCCTGGCCCACACCTCTGGTGGAAGCCTCTGTCCTGACCAGAGGCCAGGCCACCATCATAAACCCCAGCCCACATCTCTGTCAGAAGTCTCCTACTCCACCAGAGGTAAGATCAGCATCCTGTACCCCAGAGACTAGGCCAGCTCCCTAAAATCCAGGCAGAAGCCTCCTACCTGAGAAGCCTGGCCAGCATTCTGAAACCCAGAGGACCCCTGGCCAGATCAGAGGCTACCACATTGCCAGAACTGCAGGTCCCAACTTGGACAGCAACCTCCTGCTGGACCAGAGGCCTTCCAGGCCATCAGAAGTTCAGCTCCAACTTGGGTGGAGACCTTTTTAACCACAGGCCACTCTAGCTAGAAAACCAGAGAGGAAACAGAGAACAAGGAACAAAACACCCATTCAACAAAGACAAACCCAGAAATAGGTACCTAGATAAATAATCACCACAAGCCCAGTTGCTTAAATGTCAGTTTAAGAACACAATCAACAGTAGCCAGGACAATATGTTGCCACCAGAGCCAAGTCATTCCAATACAGTAAGCCCAGAATATGCTAACACAGCTGAAGCATAAGAAAATAACCTTAAAACCAACATGAAGATGATAGAGGTCTTTAAAGAGGATATGAATAAATCCCTTAAAGAAATCTAGGGAAAGATAACCAAAAATTGGTGGAAATCAATAAATCCCTTAAAGAATGTCAAGAAAGTCAAGAAAACAAACCAACAGTTGAAGGAAATGAATAAAACTCTTTAAGACCTGAAAAATGGAAATAGAAGAAATAAAGAAAACATAAACTAAGGGAATTCTGGAAATGCAAAATCTAGGTAAACAAACAGGAACATAGATGCAAGTATCACCAACAGAATACAAGAGATGGAGTAATCTCAGGTGTTGAAGACACAATAGAAGAAATGGACTCACTGGTCAAAGAAAATTCTAGATCTAAAAATTGCCTAACACAAAACATCCAGAAAATCTGGGACACTATGAAAACTCCAAAACAAAAATATTAGATGGTGGTGGCGCATGCCTTTATTCCCAGCACTCAGGAGGCAGAGCCAGGCGGATCTCTGTGACTTCGAGGCTAGCCTGTTCTACAGAGTGAGATCCAGAACAGGCACCAAAACTACACAGAGAAACCCTGTCTCGAAAAAAAAAAAAAACCAAACAAACAAAAAAAGAATAATATGATAGAAGAAGGAAAATATTCCCAGCTCAAAGGGCCAGGAAATATTTTTAACAAAATCATAAATGTAAAAGAGGCTTACAGAATACCAAATAGGTTGGACCAGAAAAGAAAAGAAGGTCCCTTTTGTCAATCAAAACACTGAACATACAGAACAAAGAAAGACTATTAAAAGTTGCAATAGAAAAAGGCTAAATAATATATGAAGGCAGACTTACACCCAACTTCGCAATGGAGACTCCCAGAGTCAGAAAGGACTGGACATATGCCCTGTAGACTTTAAGAAACCACGGATGTCAGCCCAGACTACTATACCCAGCAAAACTTTCAGTTACCCTATATTGAAAAAACAATACATTCCATGACAAAGTCAAATTTAAACAATATCTATTCACAAATCTGACCCTACAGAGAGTACTAGAAGGAGAACTTTAATCCCAGGAAGTTAACTACACCCACAGAAACACAAATCTCACACCAGCATAATTCAATGAATGAAAACACACACACACACACACACACACACACTACCACCGCCAACTACAACAAAGAAAGTCATTGGTCATTATTATTTCTCAGTATCAATGGACTGAATTCCCCAATAAAAAGATACAAACTAACAGAATGGATTGGAAAATAGGATCCATCCTTCTGCTACCTACAAGAAACACACCACCTCAACATCAAAGATAATCATTCTCAGAGTAAAGGGTTGGAAAAAGATTTTCTAAGCAAATGGTCCCAAGAAGAAAGCTTATGTAGCTATTCTAATATCTAACAAAACAGACTTCAAGCCAAAATTAATAAAAAAAAAAAAAAGATGGGAACAGATACTTTATACTCAGTCAAAGAAAAAGTATCCACTGAGATGATGTTTAAATTCTGAACATATAGATGGAGACCCAAACGCAAGGGTACCCACATTTGTAACAGACACATGACTAAAGCTTAAATCACACATGGACCCTCGCACATTGATAGTAGGAGGCTTCAATATCCTTACTCTCACCAAGGGACAGGTCACCCACACATAAACTAAACAGAAATAATGGAGTTAACAGATGTTATGAACCAAATGGACCTAACATAGCTACAGAACATTTCACCCAAACACACACACACAAAAGCTAGAAATTTCCTTAATCTTTGATATGCCATTCATTTTCCATCTCCATATAACAGTAACTCTGGTAAAAAAAATAAAAAAACAATAAAATTTGTTATATAGAGATGTAAGACAATAAAATCTGTTATACTAAGTTTTTAAGATGTTTTCAGGTAAGAATATCTTCATCTCATTTATGAATCACGTAACATAGTGAAAGTCTTACCAAGTGGTCAAAGGTTGTTGCTCTGATCCATATTTGTACATTCATGCTGTATATTCATACTTTATAGTTACACAAGACTAAGATATTTTCATTAACTCATGTATGAAAATATCTTTCTACTATGCATATTTTTGAAAAGTTTATTATGATGAAATAACAAAATCAGTTTTGCATCTTATCTAATGCAACTGTTAATTTTGTCATTATAGTCATCACTAATGATGTAGCCGCTGAAGGGAATAAATTTTACCTCTATAATTGAAATAACTGGGTATCTGCGTCAGCTTGGTGTTTGGGATCTACATTACCTGGATTTTACTTAATAGTTAAGGTAACCAGACTGACAGTTGAAATTTATCTTTACAAGTTAACTTAATATTTGATACTCTTCATCTTCTTTTACCCTTGGTATGGCTAGTTTTAAATGTTAACAACACAATCTAGAATCTCTTGAGAAAAAAATTACAGTGAGAGAATCTCCGGATTAGGTTTGGCTCTGGGGATTGGCTGGAGGATACCTAATTTACATTAAACTGATCTTTGTAAACCTGGTCCACTGTGGGTCGCACCATTCCTTACATAAGGGATCCTGAACTATATAAGTTCATATAAGGGGCTCAGCACTAGCAAGTACATACGCATTCATTTTCTCTCTGTATGTGACTAATTGCTTCAAATTCCTGCTGTTACTTCCCCACAATGTCAAACTGTAACCTGGAACTGTATGATGAAATCCCATTCTCCTTTAAGGTTGGTTCTGTCATAGTATTTTATTGCAGCAACAGAAATGGAACCAGAACAAACATAACCTTAAGTATTCAGCTAAAAGGGAGAGAAGAATGTAAGCAAGTGGAAGAAAGACCAAGTGTTCACATTGCCAGCCACTGATGACAAGCTGTAGATGAGTCTCCTCCATATGCACACATTTGGAGAAAGAATTTAACTTGAAACAAAAAGAAAAGTAGTTTTCTTTGAGATGCATTCATAATGACAGTAAGTTAGCCCAAGAGAAAAAAAAGATACTTTATAGTTTGCAAATATTGCCAGGCTTGTAAAACATTGATTGATCTTTGCATCAAGAAGAAACAATAAATCACTCTTCTCCAGAATCCATACAACAAATACCTCATATCTGTCTGAAGCTTCAAATGGAATTATAACTGTCAGTAGTTAAGATTTACTCTTTCAGTCTCTGCCTGTCAAAACTCAATCTCAACATCATCACTCTATAAAATAAATTATTTGGGAGGCAACAACGTTTTATTAAGAAATAAGGTACTTTTTCATTACTTGTGGCAAATTTTAAGAAGATACAGAGAAAGTAAATGTGCTTATTCCAAACTTCAATTAAATAGCATTATTCCACTCAGTACCAAGTAGCAGAATCATTTTTTCTGCCCTATACAATCAATAGTTCATAGATACACAGGGAATGGCAGGTTTCCAAAAACACTATTAAAGTAAAGCAGGGGTTTTACGTGTAAATAAATGACAAAGTTACAATATGTAAGAATCTGTGTCCTTTCCTCTCTTGGAAATAACCTCTGTAAGCAAAATCACAAGATATTTAGTTAAAAAAAATCAATCAAAAAAATTAAAACCATTCATAAACGAACAAATCAATCTCACAAGAAAAAAAAACATGAAATTAAAAGAAAGCTATCTGAGACAATCTGATCAACAGGTACTTTTTGTTCCAGTCTATAGATCCTACTGAATGAAGATGACAGGCTTATTGCCGGCATAGCAACAGTTGCTCCTTTAAATTGTTGGGCTCTTGTGAGTTTCTCTTTCAAAAGTTCCTGCTATCCTTTGGGAAAACATTGTAAGAAATAGAATGAAAGCAACATACAATGCTTCTGAATTCCCTTCCAGGAATGTGTAAGACAAATCAAAAGAAAATATAAAGGGAAAATTGTATTTCTCATCAATTATTGAGGCATTTCAAATTCCTGGCCCAGGAAAAATCAATAACAAATACTCGTTTAATGATACAAAATTGAATTTGTACACACATGTATATGTGTATGCACATATAATATATATATTATGAAATAACCACTTCTTTTCTACTAGTGTGTAATGTAGGTTGACTGGTGTAATCATCAGTCAAATTTTAAAAGTGTTTTCTTGAATGCTTATATAATCTGCTACACCAGTCATATATATATACACAGCTGTTGGTGTGCTGGGTATAGGGTCATCTACTGGAGCATGGGCAAGCCTCTCAGGAGCAACATCCCCAAAGAAAACTAACTCTCCCTCTCCCAGCAGCTATCAGTTACCAGTAACTCCTCAGCTACAGAAGGGACTTTTTGACTCCTTCCCTATCCATGTTGGTATTTTGGCAGGCTTGATCTTTTACAGGTTTTGTGCATGCAGTCACAAATGCTGTAATTTCATGTGTGCAATGGTACTGTCATGTTGTCCAGAAAATACTGTTTTTTGTACTAAGCCTCCCAAATCTCAGGGTTCCTCTCATAAGAGGGAGCAGAAAGAATGCATTACACTCATGTTAGGCCATCTTACATTTCCCTGGGACCAAAAAGAAATACACTTATTTTTGGGAAAGGAGTTGAAAACGCTGTGAGAGCAACCCTGTCCTTTCTCAATTCTCATTCATTTAGGGGCTTTGCTGTCACCCTCAAACATGAGTCTCTCACTTTTTAATGAACTGATTTGGTCTCACAGGTTTGGCTCCATCTCATTCTTCCTAAATCTCTCTCTTGGATGCTCTTTCTCTTTCTCACTGTTTCTCTCTCTCTCTCTCTCTCTCTCTCTCTCTCTCTCTCTCTCTCCCTCCCTCCCTCCCTCCCTCTCTACCAAACACTAGGAATGGGATTTTATGACCACCTTTCCCTATACATATGGTAGAACCACGTGTGCAGATTAGACAAATCATTACCAGGTATGGACAAAGACAAAGGATCTCAATGTCCTGCAGAACATGTGAAGGCATCATGCGTGCATTGCTGTTGTTTTTAATGAAAAATATGCATATCACTTAGCATATTGCTGATCCAGGTTCATAGTAAAGACTCAAGATCAGAAATGTTTAACATAGCATCTTTTGTTTATTCATTACATATTCCATCTATAAATCTCATTTAGTAGTTTCTCAGGTGCAGGATTAACATTGACTTTCTAAGGATAGGAGGCAGCTCATTCATTTTTTTGTGGCTTTGAAAACACCATCCTTAATTTTCTTAATTACTTTGCAAATATCACCCACTACTTCCCCTGTTCCTACACAAAAGCACAACATTCTGTTAGAGTTTGTTTTGTGGTTTTGTTTGCTTGGGTTCATTGTTCTTTAGTTCTCTATTATTATTTTTCTAATTCACTCACAGAACTTGTCAATTTTCAATATACTAACTGTCATCTCCAAAGTAATTGTCATTAACAATGAGGTTTATTCCAACCTGCAATTCTGAATCTTCAATTTTCTCTTCATTGAACTGATTAACAAGCCATGTGATAAGGCTAGTGACTCCCCTTCCAAGCCCTTGAAGATCTCACAGACTTCAGTTATTTACTTTATTCAAATCCAAAACACCAAAATCCAAGCCTGCCCTTGTCTTCCTTCCCATCCTACATTCCTATTAGAAGCCTGAAAATTATTGACAGCCATCCATTAGTCAAGATACAAAGAAACCTTACGTTGTAACAACTACAAACTTTAAGTGACACATTGAACAAAGTACCCAAGTTTTATTTATTTTTCAATAATTTTCTCTAACTATAAAATAACTCCTAATGTAATCAATTAGTTTCAAGTTAGTTGCTAGGTTATCCAATTTTGGCATGTAGAAGGGAGCAGATGGCAACTCTAAGACTGAATAATAAGGGAATAAAAATCTAAGTATCTACTAAATAATGTTAGCATTACATTTATATTGCAAAAGAAAAATGAGAAATGCTTTTAAATTATTCCAGTCTGTCATCTTTGGCACTCTCATCACTTTCCTAAGGCACAACCCTCCCATCTAGTAGACTGCTCAAATGCCTCAAACTCAATCTAAGATATAGGTATTTAATGTACAGTGAACACCATCGCTACTTTGTAATTCTCTGAGCCATACCTTTCCCCTCAATTTGGGCTAAAACTTTATTACCCATAGCTTCATGCAGCCCCTCAAAAAATACACAAGAATAATCTTATCTTCTTCTTGATTTTTTACTTTCCATTTCTTTAAATGCACAATTGTAAGTATAGTATATTCTCCAAGGACTCCAGCTCTCCAATGCTACTGTGATATTCATTAATGATTACAAGATAGATCTATGAATGTGCTGACTTATAGAGTTTTGTTCAATAAATACTTAATAACATGTGATTCCCCACTCTGAAATAGGAATAAATAAAACCATATGTTGATATTTTATGACTATAACTTACAGTGTGATAAGTATCTTTAAGAGATAATATAAACTTTTATAAATGACAACTATATGCTCCCCTTTAGACTTGCTGTGTCTATAAGTATTTAAACCAAATTTAGAGGCAACTTGCATAAAATATGCAGATTTCTCCAAAGGTTCAAAAAAAAGCAAAATAAAAGAGTATTTTGAAATTGTTAAAGCTTTTGAGAAAATAATATTAAAATTAAAACCACTCATCAATTAGAATTAGGAAATTTGGTAGCTTCAGTCATAGTATCAATTTAAAAACATATACACATATTTTATCAGAAAAATATTGATATATTGATCATGTAAGTCTTACATTGTAGGATTTGCCCCATTGCTTACGTATTTGAACATAGTCCAGATGGTGATGCTCTTTGGGAGGCTGTGATACCTTTGGGTCAGAGGCATAGGTGGTAGAGGCTACTAGGGACCAGAGTTTGCGCAATAAAGCCAGGCCCTACTTCAAGTCCCATTCTCTGCTTCCTGGTTGGCCACTATTTTGTGTCCTGTTACAATATTCATCCATGAACAAGGACTGAACCATGCCCATCACCATGTGTTCACTGCCATGATGGTCAAACCCTTGAGTCCAAACAAGTCCTTCCTCTCCTAAGGTTTGCCGCTAAATATCTTGCCACAATGGCAAAAAAAGAAACTAACACAAGTGAGAAAAACACAGTCTAACTTGGAGCTTGTTTTTAATCTTTTGAGAAAGTTCTTCCTAAATGAGAAACTTTAACATTTACCAGATTGTTTTGTAGAATTTACTTATTTTTGAATGTAATATTATTTCTTTTCATATTTTGCACATGATTACTGGTATAAAGGCTAATACTTCATATGTTTATTATATAGAGAGAATACTTGCTAATCTCTTTAGTTCTAATATATTTAGCAAGTATTTTTTAAATTGACACTTAAAATTGTACAAGCCTTTGGTTGCTAGAGTCTTTTATTTTCTAAGATTATGTGCATGTCAATTAAAATTGCTTTTTTCTAGAATTAAATTTTGTTTTAGTTTTAACTTTATAAATTCGGTAGTTTAACTAGCCCACTAATAAACTAATGCACATGAAAAAAATGTACTCTTATTGTGTCTGCAATAAATCAATAGACATAAAACTGAAAATAAAGGATGGTAGCACAAAAACATTGTTATCTATGAAGTGAAACCAGTTGATTTACTCATTTATTTATTCCTCTAACAAACATTTTTTGCCTGTCTTTACACTACTGCTAGATTTGGTTATACATAAATTAAACGTGATTTAGAGAGAGCCAGAGCAAACGCAGATCACAATACATTATAATTAGTCCTTAGCAGAAATGTGAATGGTAATTTCTGCAAAGACAAAACATTGCAGTGAAAGTGTGCACACATGTGCATGAACAAATAGAAAATCACGTCTGCCGATGCTGTTGGGGGTTTCTGAATGAAAGATGCATAAGTACAAAGTAATAAAGAGTGAAAGTATGTTGATTCTTGCCACACAGAACAGAAACATAGTGTAGTGCATGTAAAAGAAGTCATTGGATTCCAAGGTCATGCAGCTAAGGTGACATTAATACTTCCACACACACTGCCTTCTTTCATGAGACATCAATTCTAGAGCTGCCTACAGATGCAAATCCAATATTGGATCACCATTTATTTATTAAGAACTAAACTCTACTCACTTACTCACTCAATGATGGATTGGTTTTCTAAAATTGTAGATATTAGCAACAGATTCTATTTTTGTGGAATTGTGGCAGGGTCTGAGGAGTAGCACCTATATGACTGATAGTTGAACCTCCCATTGTTTCCTTTCTGAAACAAATCATCCTCCAAAATAAATCAGTACATGGATGATTTGAGTGTTAACCTCCCTCCAAAAAGGCTGCTGGTCATGTCATATTGACCCTCATAATAACCCTTTCTCTTTCCTCTACAATCCCATCCATTTTGGATATGTATTCTTTCATTTTGATTAACAGGATCACTTATAGCAATGGCTCCTGAACACAATCAGAAGAAACAACAAAACAATTGAAGGAAAAGTTGGAAGAGTTCACAGATAATTAAAGCTACAATAGGTGAATGTCTAATCCCCTATACACCACAACCAACATATCGGATGTGGTGAGAGTGGTTCCTGTTCATAGCCTCTATCCTTGTTTCCATATGCCAAGATTTGTCTGGGATACGCGTGTGTGTGTGTGTGTGTGTGTGTGTGTGTGTGTGTGTGTGTGTTTGTATATATGTATGTATGTGCACACACGTTCATGTGTTCATCACAAAGAAACAACTTCCCAGATCAATCTTTGCAAAGCCCACTGAGCTTAAATCAATGGTCTCTGGGGTACTGGATACAACCACCTTTGACCATAAATTAGTATGTCTATCAGTCACCTTGAGTTTCACTCACATTTCCCAGGTCTTTCTCTGGAAAACTTTCAAATTAGGCTCCCAGGATGTAAGACTACAAATGTTAAAAGTTTCCCCCATTTATGCACTACTTTGATAACCACTAGCTTAAATGAGCAATTTCCTGACAGTAAATCTCAAATAAATCTTGTTGATTAAATGTTTTCTTCCTGAGGTGTTTATAAAAATATTCACTGTCTTTCAATACCCCACAACACCCCAATGAATCTCCAGACTTCAGAGATACTTCCAGCTCCTTACTTTCTAAATCTCTGCAGGCCTGGCATTTTCAGTTCTACATGGTTCTTCAAGCACATAGAACATAATTTCATATCTCCAGACTCCACTTTGGTGTGATATTTGAGGACTAAATGACATTATTTCTACCCCTAGCAGTACTTTTTCTGCAACAGTAGCCCACTTGGTGAAAACATTTCTCTTATTTGACAGAGAATTGTGTAGAAAATGGAAGCAACCCAGACTGAAGGAGAGTCATTACATTTTCCTAAAAGGAGAATATCATTCCATACGTTTTTGTAAATATAACTGCGTTCTGATGTTTCACTTAAATAGCAGGGGTAAGCAAAATTACACTCTTGAGCCTGAGTGCAAATTCTACATGTTTTTGATAAAAGCAAATACACCAAAAAATTAAACACAAACAAGTATAATTAGACAATTAATGAAAACATCCATTTCTTTACTCTGTGTATTTTATTAAATATATATCAGGTGCTAAGTTCTGTTCTCAATATTAGATAAGCATGAAGGTATTAAAGAGTCTTTAAATAGATGCTTTGAATTTTCAGTTAAATTTCTGGCTCATATGCCACACAGGGACCTCAAAGAGTCAGCTAGCAGACACCTCTTGGCAAACATTCTTCCTACTTATAATATTTAAATTTTCTTTTCTCCCTTGATGTGTGTAAAATCCCCAAAGGGAAAATTATACCTTCTTGGTAACTCATGATGCACAATGTAAATGTTAACATGATACTGCATTTATTTTCTAGCATGGTCAATGAAATGTATATTTTTATTTTATTTTTAGATTTGTATAAGAGGCCACAGAACAATAGGCAAGATGAATGCAAAATGCAATTATGATATAGACGGAAAATGCATTCAGGAGTCCTATGATGCATCTCAGAATTCTAGAAGGTGGACAAATTATACACTAAAAGTGAATGTATAATCCCATCATCTCTTCACCAACTAAGAATCACTGGTGTCATTCCCATTGTTCAAATGTATTTTAAAAGTAAAAGCCTTGCAACTGAGCTTTAGCTACTGAACAGAACACTAGAAATGCAGCCAAGATACACAGGCTTTAAGCTGATATTTATTACATTATCTCCCAGCCTCACCCTTTGAACACATAAACTGATTAGTTTGAATGCAATAGGTGAGGAATTTTTAAAATTCTCAGACAAAATGAAATAAGTAGTTTCTCTCTTGCTTTTACTTATAATTGTAATTCATTTGTTGTGAATTATTTACATCATATCACTCAAAATTGTCTTCATAACATTACATGATTCATAAAGGTGTTTTCTGAATTGCCACACAGCAGTAACTAGTTTGGTAGAAATGTTGGAATTACAATGATTATATAGGCCTGTGTACACTTACGATCCATAGCTAGGATAATCAAAGGAGACTCAGTTTTAATTTTTTCAGGTGAATGTGTTGGCTATATAAACAAAATAAAGTTCCTTTTTTTTTCTCCTGACACAGGGTTTCTCTGTGTGACAGCACTAGCTATCCTAGAACTCGATTTGTAGACCAGGCTGGCCTGTAAAGTACAGAGATCTGCCTGCTTCAGCTTTCCAAGTACTGGGATTAAAGGTGTGTGGTATCACACCCCACTGATGTTTCTTATCTTTTTATCTTATTTGTACTAAAATCATTCTATAAATCTTAGAATATGTTTATAAGTGATCTTGATTAAAATAGGCAAGAGTTTTTACATTTTTTTCAAAGCATTCAAATTTTGTTGAAATTTATGGATCACACTCTGGAAACTTTTCCAGAGTTGAGGAAGGTTTATAAAAATGTACATACATGCAATGTGTATGTGTGTGTGTGTACAACCATGCTAACAATTTGTCAAATAAAACATTTAATTATGAATATGCTTTATTAATTTTATGACTAGTCAATTTGCTTTGCTTTTGCTTTTTTAGTCAAATTGAGCCCTATATTTACATAAATTACCAAATAACTTATTTCACCAACAACTTTTGTGTATTTTTCATTATTTACATTATTAATTACACTCAGAGTTTATGACATTGGTTTTAAGAGTTTGTGTGTATCAGAGAACTAATTTTGTGTACTATCAGAAAAAGCTAAACATACCTGTCTGTCTCCCTTTGCTTTTCCTTAGACTTTTACTACTACAATTTCCTTTCCTCAAATAGGAAAACATTGTTTGTTTTTGCCATGCCAGGGTCCTTGAGTTTTCATTTCACACTTTCTTGGGATGAATTTCCTTTTGTCATAAGCTTCCCTCTCCTGCTTTGTTATCTTCCATTTGTGTTATGTTTCTTCCAGCATTCTACTATCTGAGATGTTCAAAGCCACCTACAGTGATTCAACAGTGAGCAGAACTCTCAAAAGAAACCTCAATTTTGAATGGGTCTGCTGGCATCTCTCCACTGACAGGGTGATGAGAACAAACTCCAAACTGATGTCAGAGTCATAAAGTAAAATCTAATAAAATGAGTTACTAGGTTGACTCTTGATGCAAAGACCCCTCCTAGATTCTCAATATGTTTTCAAGTATCCAATTACTTAAAAATAAATAATAAGTGGTTGATATGCCTCCAATGAGGCGTGTATAATGATGTTTGTTATTATGGCTACACTCTAGAGATTCATAGTGGAAAAAAAAAAAACACACACTCAAAATTTTCCCTAGATGTCAGCAGGGCAATCGCAGTTCCATTTTCTCCTCAATGCACATTCCTAAAATTAAAGACTAAAAGAAAGACGTCCATGAAAACTGGGGGTTGTTCAGCATCTGTATTGCCAATACAATACTTGCCACACAATAGAACCTCAATTACTGGTTAAATAGAATAATGATTTGATGATTACATACTTTGAAAAGTAATATACCTTTCTCAAAAGTTTTCAAATGCAAAATGTTTCCTCTGTATGCCTGATGATGTGTCTCAGTAGAATTTCTGACTAAAGAGGAACTTAAGCATAACACTTTACAGATGAGACGGGTCCCAGAAAGCTGAAATGTGCCCAGAGTTACAAAAGTAATTACTTGTTCAAAGCAAAGAAGAATCTTGATTCTTAAATTCTGTTTTGTTTTCTTTCAATTTTATCAACTCTATATTTATATTGTATTATTTGTGTAATATTATGTATTATATGTGCAATATTATTGTATTATATGTGCAACATTGTGATTTTTATAGCCAACATCAATACACCTAGAAATAACTATTAAAATGTCAAAAACTCAACTTTGACTATTCTATGAGTCAAAAACTGGTGTATTATGCACCAATGCATTAGTATACATTCATTTCCATTTTCCAACTTGCAAGTCATTCCGAATGAAGACTGAATCCCAACTGATTGAAACATATGAAAGCAGGACCATGAATAGCAAGTGCAGTTCATCCTAAAATAAATGGGGTTCAGGAAAGTTCACAACACTAAAAATCAACTTCAAATGCCTCCCAACAGTGGGTATTCTAGGCAGCTGTAGTTATTTTTAGTAGTGAGTAAACAGATAGCATGCTTCACATCTCCTCAACTACTTCCAGAGTTTAACATCCAGGTAGTATAGAAGGATGAATATAGTGAAACTTTTTAAGGCAATGTCTTGTTTGCCAAATGAAAAGAGGGACCACACAGCACTCACTGGCTTGAAATGGAACCTCTCTGTTTTGTCTATGATACCAAGTCAACGGGTGATAAGACTACTAGCCACTGAGGATTCTTCTTCTTTCTCTGAAGTCTTCCATGGGTACACATGTTTGCTCCTGCTCTCCTATAGGCTCTCAGCACATACCTGACAGGCATTTTCCAAAATAAAAGTTAGTTGCAGCTTGTAAAGTACATAGAACTTCTGCAACATTTGATATAACAATTATTTTCAATTTCTTATTCTGATAACCATTATCTGGGTACACACTTTTGACATCTGTCCCTAAACTCCAACTTACAAAGTAAACCATCAGAAAGTATTTCCTGCTTCTCATTCTCACAGTAGATACTTCAGTTATCACCTTATTTTCCCTAACCTTCAAGTGAGTGGCTGAGAACAATCTAAGCTAAATTGTCATTATCAAAGATACTGTTAATACTTTTTAGAAATCAGTAAATTTTCGTTCCCAGACACAAAAATCTGAGGTTACAAGGATAATTCTATCGCAACAGATCAGTATCTTTAGTTATATCCTTGTGTTAAATCCAAACCTGTTATACTGAAGAATTAGTATGTTGCAAAAATGTTGTGTTGGGAACTAACACAAACCTATAGATACACAGGATCTGAATTCTCCTCATAAACAATTGTGCTCAACAATTGGCAGTGTCAAATATTTCCCAAGATTTACAGGGATGAGTGAAAAAGAGCAGCCAACCTGCTCTGAAGTATCTTTATAGATTGTCTGCAGAAACATGTTAAGGAGCAACACATACTAGGAAGGAAGGACACTGAAACCGTGCACTAAAGGGTAACACACCAGAAAGGAGGGAGACAGAAAACATGTTTCAGTGCTGAAAGAAACACCCATTCTCCAATATAGGTATCACAGTGATGTTTGTGGTGTTGCTTGGTGCATTTAGACTCTCAGCATCTCACCTTTTCAAAGGCCCTTTCTAAAACTAGTTCAAGAATGCTTTCTAAAGGAAAACCTAGGAGTAGCCAAACAAGATTACATTGAGGGAACGTTAAAAAGTTAAAGTCTGGGGGATAGAGGCAGGAAAAGGAAAAACGGGGGGGGGTGCTTAAAGAGAGGTAAAGTTCTTGCTCCCAAAAACCAGGTGAGGCTCAAAGGTGGGTGGAAATCTCCTTTGGATTCTGCAATTGAGCAGACTCCTTCAAAGCCAAGCTCACCTAGTCAGTAAAGGATAAAACCAGAGGTCTGGCATTTCTGCAAAATAGGGTAGATGGAATATCTGAGGAGGGATGAGAAAGGAGTGGTATGGAAGAATGCCTGGAACCATGGGAAGTGGTGTATAGTGAGAACCGCCAATGCAGATACCCCAATATCAGCACAAGTTGCCGAAGTACATGAAGGCATTTATTCATTCAATAAACATATGTGAGGGTTCTAATATGAGGAAGGCAGGAAGCACTGGAGAATCTAAGGATGGAAAAGTGAAGAATGATATACGGGTACAAGAAGTACCAAGAGATTTAAAAACAACAAAAACAAAACAAAAAAGCCAAATAAACAACAACAAAAAACCCACCAGATTTACCCAGAAATGAAAACTGAGCCAATAAATACACAACAAATAAGACATTAGAAAGCCTCTGTGCGTGCGTGTGTGTGTGTGTGTGTGTGTGTGTGTGCACGCGCACGCGCGCGCGCGTGTGTATAACATAGGATTACAGGTTTGCATGTGGAAAGACAACTCAGGAAAGTATCTGACAGGGTTCTTAAATGTGAGAAAGGCATGCAGCAGAGACTGTGAAGAGCCTGTGGAATTCAGAGATGCCCCAGAAGGTCACTACTAGGATCAAGAGAGTGTGGGAAATAGAGAGAGTAAGGGCTTCCAGGGGCGGGGCGGGGGCTCCTTTGGGATGCTGGAAAAGGGAAATGGATCTGCCAGAACACAGCCTGGGAAAGTTTAGAAGAAAAGGGGGGAAAAAAGCAAAGCAAAGCAAAACAGGTGGCCTGAAGGAGCTCTGAGGCCATCAGAAATGACAGCAGTGTAGTTGAATTCAAGGTTGGAGCTTGGCAGCCAGACCTCGATAAGAATGATAAGAATTCCTTCCCAGGGTTCCCCTTCTGCCTAAGCCCAGAGGGTTGTCTCCCAGGGGGCCACTAGGAACCCTAGGCCGACCAGGATAAGGCCGGGTCGCCCCCCAGCGGCTGGGAGCTCCCGGAGCTCCCCTATAGCCCTGCTCCAACTTTGCCCA
>CABHPH010136425.1:0-24198 GCA_902168325.1 Peromyscus nudipes | reverse complement strand
CTGTGTTTCTCTCTTCTGCATTGTAAGTACTTGTGAATAGGGCTGACTCCACAGTCACTATCATAAACTCTTCTAGTTCTGCTCAGTTATTTCCTTAATCTTTTCTTTCATTTGACGAATATTTACTGAGCACATTCCATATATCAGGTGTCATGGTCCCTGCTGTAGGGCCTTAATGCTCTGCGGGGACACAGGCCTGCACAGGAACAAATGCATTCGAGCAAAGGTGTGCTCACAGAGGTCAGGCTCAGAGCTCTTTAGCCAGTAGAGCAGAGATTGGAGAGGTAGCTAGGAAAGGCTTCCTAGGAAAAGTAGCGTCTACAGGAAGCTGTGAAGGACAAGCAGGAACATATCCAGGCACAAAAGCTGGGGAGACTTTGGAAGATGAGGCTGCCTTGTTGTCTAAATGGCCATTTTACTAGGGAGCCTTCCAAGCCTGGGAGGAAAGACTTTCCTGAGAGGTACAGGAAGTCTGCAGTGATGTCCAAGCCTTTTGGCTCCACGGCACTTAGCACACTGCTAGATACTAGATATTTAGAAGAAGGAGTAAATGACAACAACATCTTGGACAGTCTTTTCACTTAATGTTCTGTTTACTGGTCAGATGCTCAACCAAGTCCCCCAGTCCAACAAAAGTACAAACGGAACTTGGGGCTCACCAAGGGGAAGAGCGGCTGGCAAGTTTCTTGATACTGGAATGCATTTACCCAAACAAGGGACACAGCCTGAGGTCATGTCCTGACAGGGTCACTAGAGATCAGATGATGAAGTAAGTCCTTTCCATCTTTAGCTGGCCTGTCAGCCAAGCAGGCCCCCAGAGGACCGAGCCCTTTATGAAGGACCCATCCCCAGAGCTGCCTTGGTGAAGTGAGAGGCTGAAAAGCACGTGTGGATATAACTGCCCTTCCAGACACCACTCATTCTCAAAAGGAGCCAGCCAGACCATGGCTCCCACATATCCACAGGGAAAGGGCTTGTGCCAGGAAAGCAGGAGGAAGGGAGGAACAGGAAGTGATACACCTGGTGTCCAGAGACTCGCCAGGAAAGGAGAGCCAATCCTCAACAAGCCTGGCCTTCCAATCAGCCCAGTCTCTGGTGTTGCCAGCTAGTCCGCTCTGTCCTTAGTCGGAAGCAGGAAGCGTGCGCCCTGAACCTCACTGGTGCTTCAGTTCTGTGCGCACTTCCCGTACACACTGACTCCTGGAACAGGCGGCAGCAATGACTCACCCCTGGCCATCAGGAGGGCTCCAGGCACCTTAGGTTGATCTGTGAACCGCTCCTTTGTCAGACATTTCATTCTTTTCAACCAGCAACTCCACGACCTCTGCCAGTGAACTATTTTTTTTTCCTCTTAATCAGACAGACACTTTTCTTCAGAGTACACGGTTCAGGAGCACCTGCCCCAGAGCCCCATACTGAGAGATGGGACAACCATGTACAGCAAGCAGCCATAGCAGGAAGCCCTTGTCTGACAGAGACTGACCATGTGCCAAGTACCCTATTGATAGCCACTATTTTATTAATCACCACAACAGCCCTTCCAGGGAGGGATGGACTGTCTGCTTCTACCCCCACTTTATACATGAGCAACTATGGCGGGCAGATGGGGTGGGGCGGGGGGTGGGGGCGTGGGTAAGGATGTAGTGCTTGCTAACTTTCTGTTATCTAAGCCCAATTCCACATAAACTACCGCACACTTGATCACCCTCGGTGATCTCCACACCGGACACACTGGCATGTGGAGGTCCGACCTGATATGTCTCATGTCTCTGTGTCCCTGTTACTAGCCTGGTGACATAACTAAGTCTGCCACTGTCACTGGATATGGGCTCCTCAAGAAAGGGATTTAACAACCTCTGGACCCTACCCATAGACCATATAAATCAAGCAGCACACCCTGAATTATACTCAAAAAGCAAACAGAGCTTCAAGGGCAAACAGGACTGAATGTCCTAGGGAGGAGCACAGTGCACTGTGGGTACTATATACAACAGGTGATAAACAGCTTCAAGACAGCTTCAGGAAAGCACTTGATTCTACTGAGGTTCTATAATGTCCCTGGTCCTAGAAGCAGTTTTAGAACACCTAAGATGGTAGTTCTATCTTCTTCTTACAAAGTGCTTGTGCTTAACACCTGCGTGCATTATTTCAAAGAATTTTCTGGACCACGCTAGAAGGGAGGTTATTTTCATTTCAAAAGTCAGAAATCGAGTCTCGAAGAGGGTGAACAATTTCCATAACAGCAGTTAGATGGAGTTGGTACTCAAATTTGGTTACTAAGGAAATGTTGCCCAAAGTCCTTGACTTTTTGGGTACTAAATGATACAGGCACAGTTGTCTAGTTATCAAATTAATGTCCCTTCAAAACACCCTAAGTCTACCTTGGCTTATACACTGAAATCTTTGTAGTTCACTTAAGAAGAACCATCATTCAAAACCTATGATGCCTATTCAGTGACCCCAAGCACATCAGAAGCCCCTCCATCCCGCATCCCCCCATCTCTGAAGAACCAACGCGTCTTTGCTCACTGTAAACATGGCCCTTTAGTCCCCCACAAACACAAAACAAGACAAAGACCCGACAAAACTGAGCGCCATGAGTTATGGAAACAGTGCATCTCACAAGAAAACCACACCACATCACATCAAAGCCTGGTGTTCTCAGCTGTGTTAGTCAAAGCAAATCAAGGACAATATCTAGGACATGAATGGGACACAAGGAAGGCATTCCTGCTCATGGGCTTTTGTATCAGGGAGGCAGATGTCACTGGACATCTGCTTTCAAATCATCTCAAGAGGGTAGAATATGTTTCCCTGAACTATCCCCAGCCAACACCCTAGTCCACAGCGCCTCCATTCCCTCTTGGCCACCCCTTTGTTTCCAAGGCAAGCAAACAAATCTCACAGGCACCCACTTGGCCTCAGTTAATGGACCAGGGGTGAGATATCTGGTGTGTTCCACCAAGCCAAGCAAGAGGCCAAGGCACCACCGGTCATGCTTCAGGCCTACCTGGCTTATACCACTCTGAGCAGCCTTTCTGTCAGCCTCGATACCTCTGTGAAGCTCTGGTGGCCCAGCCTCCCATGCTGGGAAAGGGCTACCCAGAGGCTTGAAGGACTGGCTGTGATCAGGAGTGTGGAACTCTGAGAGTCTCTGCTCAGAACTCAGGCACCTGACCACGTCTGAAGGTTTCAAGCAGCTCTTCTTAGAGATCTTGGGTCCACCAGGGCATCTCTCACCTGCCTCGCTCTCTGCTTTCCTCTCATAAGGTCCATCTTCTCGCCAGGGCTGTCTCTTGCTCTGGCTGCTCTTGCTCTGGCTGCTAAAGGCACCACTAAGCTCTGAGATGACCCTATCAGAGTCCCCAAGTAGTGGCTGAGAGAAGCCATCTTGGTGGGTGTGAATACCACCATCTCCATTGACGTGAAGAGGAGCCTGGGCACTGGGTGCCAGGGAGTAGGCTTTGTGGGGTGGAGGCAGGGCCAGCGGGGAAACCGCTGACCGACCTGAATAGGGGAGGCTGAGTGGCAGGGAGGGACGGGCCCTCGCTGACAAGGCCAAGCGGTCCGTGTCATAGACAGAAGCCTCAGGCAGAGGAGGCAAGGGTGGTGTCACGGCCAGAGAACGCCTGACTGGGACCCCAACAGTCAGCGAGATCCACTCGGAGGTGATGGCGTGCATCTCAGGGGACAGGGCTCGGCGGGGGTGGGGTAGAGATGAAGGGGCTGGCATGATGAGCTTGCTGTGACTAGTACACTTGAAAAGAAAAGGAGAGAGAAGAAAACAAAAGAAAGAAGCAAAGATCAAAGCGTCAGCAAAAAGGAGAAAGGAGGAGAATCACCACGAGGGGCATAAAGGAGAATGAAATAGAGAGGATGAGCAGGACACCCTGGTGTCCAAAACAGAAACCATCTGGTGAGGCTGGGAGAGAAACCTCCTAGTGGCTGAGTTCAAACAGGAGTGTGTGCAAGCAGGGTGGAGAGAGGAGAGGCAAGAAGCAGGGAGATGGGAGAGGCTCTCCCATCGGATAGTTGTGGGCTGTGCTGGCCTGCTTTGCAGAGTCCCATTTCAGAGGGAAACACTTGGAAGTGCCCCACCCCAGCCAACTAAACCATTTCTGCAGCCACAGCCCTGACCCAGAATGGCAGGGTTAGGGGGACAGCCTCTGCCCAGGCCCTTTCTTCAGCTCTGCAGAGTTCTCCAGATAGAAGCATGAATTGTGTGGTCATTTTGTATTACAACTACTCTTGGCCACCGTCGAGCAAAAACTCCCCATGCTCTTAGGGAGCAGAACGGCCATTCCAGTCTCAGACCTTCTCATGTGAGAAGGCAGAATGTTGTTTTCCCCCACTGTTCAGGAAAGCCCATCTAAGGCTTTGTGCCAAGGGCTCTCTGCTGTGTCAGTGACCAGCACGGGGAGGGAAGGAAATGATAGAGGACGAGAGAAAAGAGGCCCCGTGTCAGCGCCACTGAGTCCCACAGTCTTTGGCCATCCTCCTCCAATTTCATTCCACAAGATGCCATCCTACCACACTGTTCTTCAATTCAGAGTTCTCGTTTGTTCTTGGCTTGGGGAAAGTGGGCATCATTTAGAATAACATTTTAAACAATTATGCTCACAATTAATGTTCAGAAACACGAACATGTTACTGTACTTATAAACTACTTCCCTTTGACCGGGGAGAGACTGACACACTCTAAGTTTCTTTTCCAACTTGGGTCCCGTGAATGCTTGCAAAAGCACTCTGAATCTGGTCCACAGGTCTAAGGATGAGAACATGAAATTATCTCCCAACTACTGCCATCTGTAAGCCAATCTTGACAGACAATATCACAAAGAGAAACATGCTGGGCCATACAGCGGTGGCCTCCACCCCACCAGCTTCACAGGGATGCACAAAATGATAATGTCACGTGCTTTTCCGTTTGTGTTTTCCCCTCTCACCTCATCCCCACAGTCACTATCTTAAACTCTTCCTTCTCTTTCAGATATTTAGGGTGCTAGGAAAATGCCATAGGTATGTATGAAAATAACCCCCAGACTGCCCTGATCAAGGCAGTTCTTAATCAGAGCCATCAGAGAGCCATCCCAGAGGGGCCGTGTGCCATCGACACTGCCCACGATGAAAACTCCAAGCTGAGGATGAGAGCTTAGATACCTGTGGGCTCGCAGTGGCACTGCGACTGGGGGAGGAAGAATACGGCAGGTCGATGTAATCCACCGGGTTCTTCACCAACGGCCTCTTCAGCACGTCTACGTAGGTGATGGGGAAGATGCCTTGGCGGGACGTCCCGGGAATCCTCCCTTCATACCAATTCTCATCCACCTGTCGGAGCAGTGTAATCCTCTCCCCCTGTAAGACACAGCCAAGCAAGAGTCCTTGAGCCACCACACCGCAGCCATCTGAGCTCCCTGCCTGTATCCTGCACTGTTCTGTATCCGTCAACGCACTCTATGCTCACGAGAGCCACCTCTATTGGCCATGGATGGAGTACTGCGTTGGGAACGCTAACACAGTAGAGCTTCCTTAACCAGGGAGTTAAGCATTTCAGCAAAGAGCTCAGATGTATGCCCTCAAGCCAGAAGGCAAATGTAGTGTCTTAGGCTCCTTTAGAACAAATTGGTCACATATACAGTCTTCATCTGCACAGCAAATGCTTTGGAGGGTTGTGTTTGGGGCTGTTATTTTAGTACATTATTTTAAACTAATTTTTATTTGTGTAAGCATTTTGCCTGCATGTATGTAAGTGTACAATGTGTTTGCCTGGTGCCTGTGGAAGTCAAAAGAGAGCGTCTGGAGCTGGAGCTATGGATGGTGGTGAGACACCCTGTGGGCGCTGAGAATCAAACCTGTATCCTCTGCAAGAACAGCAAGTGCTCTTAACCCTTGAGCCACCTCTAGAGTCTTTGTTTGAGACCGGGCCCACACTCACTTATGTAACCCGGGCTGGCTTTCAACTCTTAACAGTCTTCTTACTGTAACCTTCTGAGTGCTAGGATTACAGGTTTGAGCCATCACACCCAGGTCAGAAAGTTCTCTCTCTCCCTCGTGTGTGTGTGTGTGTGTGTGTGTGTGTGTGTGTGTGTGTGTGTGTGTGTGGTTGAGGAGTGCTGGTGGTACAGCATGCAGGTGGAGGTCAGTGCACAATTTGCTGGAGTCCAGTCCTTCGTCTTGGCAGCTAGTGCCTTTACCAGAACCTCAACAGGTTCTCTTCATTTTCCTTTCAATACTTTAGTCTTATGTGCTGTTATAGAAAAGTTAGAATAGTAATAAACATAAAGCAGAAGATAATCATCCCCTATTATGCTATCCCTGGGGATAATCCCTGTCAATGTTTTGACAAAGGTGCTTCCCAGATTTACCTCTATGTGAATGAATTAGACCTGCTCAGTTTTCCTCTATGGAAATTGAGTATATGTCATATTTTCACACATGCTATTTATTATTACCATTGTGTGTATGGTAGGTGTGAGGGGACACATGCAATAGTACCTGTGTGGAGGACAGGAGACAACTTCTGTACTTTCATGAATTCTGGGGATTGAACTCGTTTTGGTTTTTTGTTTGTTTGTTTGTTTGTTTTTTGTTTTTGTTTTTGTTTTTGTTTTGAGACAGGGTTTCTCTGTGTAGTTTTTGGTGCCTGTCCTAGAACTCACTCTGCAGACCAGGCTGGCCTCGAACTCACAGAGAGTTCTGGGATTAAAGGTATGTGCCACCACCACCTAGCTGAACTCAAGTCTTAAGGCTTTTATGCTAAGTACTTTACCAGGTAAGCAACTGGACCCTTGTCCTACATACTTTTTGATACTTAATGATATAGAATGAACCTTCTTTATCAAGGAACCCCCCCCCCACACACACACACACACACACTCAATCTTGCTAAGTAGCCAGAATGCCCTTGAACTCATTATCATCCTCCTGGCTCTGCCTCCCAGTGTGGTAGGATTGCAAGTATATGGAACAAAGCCTCACATAATTGTACATTTGTGTAGATGTTATACAACCTAATTGACCACTCCGGGGTAGTCTCTTTCCACATATATAATGATTTAGTCATAGATTCCCTGTCATTGGGCAGTTAGGAAACTTCTAGCTTTTTCTTTGTATATGGTGTAAGATATTGCTTATCTTTTTTCAAGGCATGAGCTAACTTCTCTTGATCCTCAAGAAAATCAGTAATTCTAATAACTTTGGCAAGCTTGAGAATTATGACATATAGAGAATGTTTGAATCAATGGGAAGAAGAAACGTGTCCCCCGCCCCGTCACCCACAAGGCCGCTGTGGTCACATTAAGCATTCTGAACTCCTCTGCGGCAATAGCAACAGTGGCAGCACTGATTCTGCCTGTGGACAGAGCACTGAGCAGATGGCCCAAGTCACACTCGCAGGTCCACACACAATGCCTCAGCCAGGTCCCTACAATGCCCTAGAGAGGCCTTCTCTCTCCCTGTTTTTTGATGAGGCAGTGGAGGCTTAGATCAAGTATTCAGCTCCACACAAATTGCACATCTGATAACTTGAATTTTGGCTTCAAAGCTTTTAAAATCCCTCCTGGTACCAATGGCCTTGTACTCCCTACTTGGTGTCTCTCTGTCTCTCTGTCTCTCTGTCTCTCTGTCTCTCTCTCTCTCATATGTATTAGAGAGAGATAAATAGATAGATAGATAGATTAGATGATAGATAGATAGATAGATAGATATAGATAGATAGATAGATAGATAGATAGATAGATAGATAGATTATAAACCTAGATCAAGTCACCAACACAATGCTCATCACTAAATGTTGGCCAAACACAGTTAAAACTCGATGTCTAAGATGCCATAAATATTGGCTTTAATTGGTGAAATCAGTGTGGTTAAACTCTGTAGCCACTTCAGGACTTCACAGGGATTGCATCTATATGGTACACATGCAGGCAAAACACCCACGCATATAAAATAAAGATAAATAAAATCTCATTTCAGAAAAGCCTCTGATTCCCCCTACTGCAAATTTTGATTAATTCATTATGTTCTTAAGGCTACAAATTGGCACTCTATAGCAACATCGCATTCCCCAGATAACAGCACTATTCAAAGGCCCCAAAGCCAGGATGAGATGCATAGCTTACCTTTCGGAAGGACATTTCTACTTGTGTATCACCATTAAAGTTAAACTTAGCAATGGCTTCTCCATACTCCAAAACCTGCACAGGCGCCAACTTTCTGGGCTGAGCCTTCTCAGCTGGAGGCAGAAGCTGAGAACAGGAAGAAAGCAAAAGAGAAGGGCCAGGAGAGAAACAGAAGGGAAGAAAACACAAGGTAAGAAAATGACATTTTAGCCATGGCTGGGCTTTCTGTGAGAATGGAGCTGCAGGCTGCAGTACCTCGATGTAGGTGCGTGGGAAGATTCCCACCCGGCCATGGTGTTCACCTTCGTACCAGTTCTGATCAATCTGTTTGTAGATGTAAACAATGTCCCCCTTCTGCAGAGGCAGCTCCCTGTTGACAGAAGGTCATTGCCTTTTAGTAGGTGTTTCAAAACATGCACAGTGAAGACACTTCAGTTTTTAGTAAAATAAGACTTCACACAGTCAAAGGGGATGTGGTGATTGGAATAGAAATAGCCCCCACAGACGCATGTGTTTGAATGTTTGGCCCATAGCGGGTAGTGCTATCAGGAGGTGTGGCCTTATTGGAGGGAGTATGTCACTGTGGGGGCGGGCTTTGAGGTCATCACAGTCTCCTGCTGCTTGCGGATCAGGATGTAGAACTCTTAAGTTCCTTCTCCAGCATCATGTCTATCTGCATGCTGCCATGCTTCTTGCCATGACAATAATGAACTAAACCTCTGAAACTGTAAGCCAGTCCCAATTAAACATTTTCCTTTATAAAAGTTGCCTTGGTCATGGTGTCTCTTCATGCCAATAAAACCCTAACCAAGAGAGAGGACGAAGTTACAGAAGGTGGGAGGCTCCATACTTGGAAGTGAGAACTCCAACTGTCAGGAAATTGTATCACATTGGGCATTTTTTCTAATCTTTTATGGGATGGATGTCAACACACAAACTTACTAGCACTGGAAAGTGCTCAGAGGTCTTACTAGTTTGTTGTGATTTTCTTAATATATTTTTGGGGGGAATTCTGTCTTAGAGATGCACCATGGTGGAGCCCAGAAGTCTTAACTTATGTTTATTCAATGGTGAAATGTCTCCCTCTGAATACGTTCACTGCCCCTTGTGTGCTACAGGTAGACATGCCTGAACTCCTTCAGGTGATGACATCTTGGCATCCTCCTATCATCCACTCATTCGGCCTTCTAGCCCCTACTTCACCATCCATCTCCATCAGCCTACACTAGAAAGCTCTGAAGTTAGGCAGAGCTGAGTTCAAAGATTTACTAGTTCTGGGACTCGGACAAGAAGCTTGAGCTCTCAGTGACACTGTTCCTTGATCTGACCAGGGCACCTAAACCAAAGCCGGAGAATGCAGCTGTAAACTGCAGAGGGAACACCCAGCACAGTGCATGTCCTTCCTTCTCAACATGGAAAATGGGAATTAGAAATAAAAATGAATGTCTTTTCAAAAGCTGTTTGTTGTCTTTCACAACTCTTCCACACCCATCTCTGTTTTCCTCAGCTGTGATAGTATTCACATCTAATGAGAATTCTTTTTGTTTTCAGGAGAAAAAAAATATATAAACAGAATGAAAACAAAGCAAAATTATAACTTCAAATTTTCTTGAATTAAAAAGAAAAATGTCTAAATAATTTTCATTTTTGCACCAAACCAACACCACGAGAAGGTCTCTCGCTGTGATTTGGAAGGGATATGGCAGGTTTCAGTATGCCAGGGAGCCCCACATGAGGGATGCTAGCTAAACATCTGGAAAATGTATAAAAGAGAGGAGGCTTTTGTAGATCTTGTGTTGGGAGACTGGTTCTAATCCTAAGTAAGTCCACAAAAAGGATCCAGGACCTTCATCTTTGTGAAAAGGAATGTCTCTGGCTACATTTTTGTCAAAGCCCTCTCCTTGAAGTGTCCTGAATTCCCTAAGTGTCATATAGTGTGGCAGCAAGTGGGACCTGAAATGGCCCCACTGTTAAGCAGAGACCCACTACTCTGATACAGATGAACACGGGGAGGTCTGTACTTGTAGCCAATAGAGATAACAGGGTTCCTGTGGCTGATGTCCTTCCCATCCCACCTGCAAAGTGACAGATTCATGCTCCAAACCCAGGCACCTCAGTACCAGAAGCTTGGCTCTTAGGCACTGGGCCACCTGATCTCTTCCCACAGAAGGGCTCTGTTTGCTTAATTAGGAGGCAGCTTGGTCGGACCCACCCCTTCAATGGAAAGAACCGGGAACCAGTCTCTAGGAAAGTGGTTTCACCAGTGTCTTCCTTCAGGCCACACTCTCAGCTCCCACGGATCCACATACTAGGCCTAGTGTAGAGGACTGGGAATTAGCAGTACAAGGTGCTCTTAGATGTGTACAACCTTTCGTTGTTGCAATGCAGCAGCAGCATCTGCAAACTTCCAGCCCCTCCCCCTATCATACAACAGTCTCACAATGTCTTATGCTTGTGAATGAGGCACATTCATAACTATCTCTCCTTGGTTACACAGACAGCTCTAGGGATGGGAGACATAAAGATGTTTTCTGGGATGTTCTTATGTATGTAGCCCTGAGTACAGGGAGACGAAGCCTGGTTGACTTTGTTGAATCAAATGACCCCAGAGCACAGTTTATTTGTTTTTTAAAGGAACACACTGTAGAAAGAGGTAAAACCACGTGGCTGGAGGGTTTAAAAATAATACTGTCTGTGAATCTGAAATTTACTCTTCCTACTAAGTTCTATTGATTTTATTATGAAAACAGCAATATCATGATGAGAACATGAGCTAGGAGGGAGGAACTGCTCTCTGGCATTAGCAGTATTAATAAATGGTGACAATCCTAAGGACCTCAAGCCTCCTTACCTCTTCTATCCAATATGGTTACTCAAGGAGGGCGGGGCACATAAACTTTTAAAATGAAATCTAAGAAAATATATCACCCAAAGTCTCAATTTAAAGAATTTTGATTAAACTGCAAATTAATTCATCTATCTTTGTTATTCTCTCTGGCTGAAAAATGGGGATGGTGGATAATATACTCTGAATATTGACTTCTGTTACATTGTGCAAAACATCTTACTGGGTTTAGCCTGGCTAGTCTCTTGGCAAGGGAAGCATTTCTAGTCTCATCTTACCAATGAGGAAAACTGAGGGTGACAGACATTGATAACTTGGTCATGGCTACAGAGATGTGAGTGGCAGAGTCAGGACTTCCTGAATCTAAAGTCCACAGGCCATCTCTTTGAGTAAACTAAGGGAATGGAGTAACACAATCAAATCCAACTACATCAGAGTCATGTCTGCATTCTTGAAACTTGGTCTGGCCACTCCCTTTGCTTGAAGGAAGTGGAAAACATGGTTGAGGAGCCTTGAGGCAGGGCTTTCCATCACTCATGAATGGAAGCTCTCCCTCCTATCCCCTGGTGCCTCCTGTCAGCCAGACAATGGGATGTGGCTGGCCACGTCATCTTCAGCTGCCAAAGAAAACGCATGGTCTGTTTTAATCCGTAATTCGCTAGAAGGCTCACAAGTCCCTCTGGAACCTGTCTTTGGTAGCACTTCCCAAACTGTGTTCCACAGAAAACAGAAAGGTTTCCAGGTCACCTAAATTTAGAGAACACTTGAGCCAAACAAGCAGATCAGCTTTGTCTCCAAGGGAGTTCCATGGCCACGAACATGCCAACAGCAGCCTAGCTCCCACAGGGGTAGGGGGCCTAAGTATAATACAAGGCGGTTTTCTGACTCATTTCTACAACACTAATTTTTTGTTTCCTTTTTTTTTTTTTTTTTTTTTTAAGAACACCTAGCATGACAATACTCCAAGGAACACACTTAGAGAAATGCTAACATCCTGTGGGCTTTCTCTTTCGGGAACGCTATAGTAAAACGGGCCAAGTTCTATTCCTAGAGACTGGTTCTGATTGCTTCCACTAAAGGCTGGGTCAGACCATGCTGCAAGCTAATCAAGCAGAGCACCTATTCAGGTAGAAAAGGGGTAAGGGGCAGCTTCAGATGCCAAGATGCTGGGTTTGAATCCTGACTCTATCACCTCCTAGGTGGGCTAAGTTCCTTCATAACGGTTTCCTAAATTTTTGATGTGGGAATAATAGTATCTACTCCACAAGACATAGGCCTTATTCATGACAATCAAATGAGTTAATATAGGCAATGTAACAGTGCCCGGCATGTATTCTACTCTTCATTACTTTTATTTCTGTCTTCGTTGTTTCTCCCAACTCCTTGTCCTAAGCAAACAGTGTTTTGAAAGAGGGTGGCTAAGAAGACAAATATGACCGGTAGCACTTACTTCAGTGTCTGAGCTTTAAAGTCAAATTTGGCTCGGGCAGGTCTCATCTAAACACAAAAAATAATGCTGAGTTAAAAATCATGACTGATGAACAACGGAAAGGACATATTTTCACAAGTTTCTAGGAAGCGAAGCAGAGAAATCCAATCTAGCCAGTTCATTTTGGCTTAGATACCTGGGCAAAATTGTAGCCCCTGACCTCATCAGAATGATAGATGGATGTTTAGTCAGCTGTGTCATGCATGAAAATGCCCCTTCAGGAAGGCCACATTTAGGTAAGAGATGGTTTGAAAAGCCCCTCAGGCATGCTGTCAGCCAGCAGTCTTCCGACAAGCCTTACCCACTGACTTACTCCTTGTGGAACATCTCCTATCTGCCTGGTGTAAGTTATGAACTGAAAGCAGATCAGACTCTGGTTCACCTATCATGACATCTTCTATTCCATACGCTCTTACGGTCTGTGACATCACCCAAAAAGCCAGCTAGGGGTAGCCTGAGTATACATCTACATACTGAAACTCCATCCTGGCTGTGGCCACCCCTTTCTCCTAGACACTCAAGCCTGGAAAGCCAGACCTGGCCGTCTCCACATTCTCATTAAGTCTGTCAGTAAGTCACGCCCGCATCTGCTTGTCCTCCGTCTAAAACCCTGTTGCTCTGGGTCTGACCTCTGGTTCCCACAGACACAAAGCTTCCTTTGACTTTTACCTACTGTTACCCAGGAGCACAAATAACATTCCTCAAATTCTTCCTCACATGGGTGTGTGTGTGTGGGGGGGGGGTTGCTTTGATGTTGGCTTGGACTGTCAGCAGATCAAATCTTCATCTCTAACCTGGGTGGAGGCTTGTGGGTCACATCTCCCTCACACCTCTCCTGTGCATGTACCACATCTCAGCCTGGAACTTCTTCAGCTCCACCTCTGGCAAGAACTTCACCTTTATCGACTTGCATATCTTTCTTCTTTGCCCTTACAAGTTTTTGTTTTGTTTTGTTTTTTAAAAGGGACACACGAAATTGTTAGAATCACATGCACAAGCTATTTCTATCCGTGTTAACTCTGACCTCTTCAGCAGCTATGGCCTCTGTCTAGGGGAACAGCATACAGGAAATGAATGGTAGGCCCTCTACCACATTAGAAGACATGGGCAGAGGGGAAGGGGAAAATGGAACCCCCAAGGTAAGAAAAGGTACCTAAAAGCATCACCAGGCTATTCTAGTTGTTTGTCCTTTGGTCATACGCCCTATATTTCCAGGTTTCTCAGGTTGGTTTTTGTAAAGATCTTCTAGGGTTCATATTGCACCACAGGAATTTTTGTGTTTTGTTCTGTTTTAACTGGAGACAGGTTTTCACTGGAGCCCATGTTGGCCTTGAGCTTTGGGTCCCCCTCCCTAGCTGAAGAATTTTTCATCATGTATTTTCATGCTGCTTTTCCTGTCTATTTATATACATACACATTAAGGGGCAACCAAATAACCACTTTATAATCGAGTAAATATCATATAATGCCTATATTTATGGCATTCTTTAACAGTTGTAGGTAAACAAGCAGAATGGATGTGAGAGTAAGGATACATAACAAGTTCACAGTAGAAGACCCAAAGACCAAAACTGTAAGGAGAAAAACTTCACAGACATCACAAGAGAAAAAGGTGTGAGGAGAGAGATGGATCATGTCCCCCAGCTATAGAGCTGTGTGACATTATAAAAGTATACCACAGCCGCACATATTCACTGCTTGAATAACTTTGAACTTCTGATTTTCCTAACTCCACATCCCAGGAGTGGGTTTAAGGTATGTGCCACCTTACCTGGCTGACATAACTATATATGAAGGTGATTTTTCCGAAAGACATGAATTGTGTTGTTTCTGCTCTATGCAGGGAGAGTGCTCTACAGAATTAGTGGCTGCTGACTCCTACATCTACACAGTACCACCCACATTTGCTGGCCTCACTGCCTTGTTCATCAACTAAAGGACAGTGATAAATGTGGACCTTAATACATCAAAGCATCATACTTACAACTTGCAAATTTTTAGACCCTCACCCCAGATCAAAATGTCATAGGTGGGATGCAGCAGTCTGCATTTTGGGTTCTGCATTTAGGGGTTCTCACACAATGTAGGAAATACCACTCTGAAGGGGATGCAGGTCCATTAAGAGTGTGACTGCCTTGTTAGAGCTACTCCAGCTGAGCAGCCCATGAATCCCTAGGACAGTTCTGCATGCTTCCTGCCCCCTCACATGCCGGCAGGCCTGGTTTGGGGCTAAACCATCAGCAGAGCCTTCACAGCAGGGCTGTTCTGAGAAGGAGCCATCACACTGAGTGCCAAGAGGCTGCCTGTCACTCACAGTGGACAGAGACTTGCTAACTTTTGTTTCCTCCATTACATTTCTTTTTTTTTCTCCATACTTCAAAAATCTACCCTGTCTCCCAAATTTCCTTAAGTCAGATATTCTCTCTCTCTCTCTCTCTCTCTCTCTCTCTCTCTCACACACACACACACACACACACACACACACACACACACTTCTTCCCTGGAACATTTCATTTCTTAAAAAAAAAAAAAAAAGAATAGCTAACAATGCCTCTGTCACTGGAAAGACAGAGACATGCACAAGCTATTTCTATCCGTGTGGATCTAATGTGGTAGAGGGCCTACCATTCATTTCCTGTATGCTGTTCCCCTAGACAGAGGCCATAGCTGCTGAAGAGGTCAGAGTTAACACGGATAGAAATAGCTTGTGCATGATAGCTTGCAGAGACAGAAACGTTAGTTATACTGAAAAGTAAAAAAAAAAAAAAAAAAAAAAAAAAAAAATTACTTTGTGAAAAAAAAAAACCCCAGTAAAAAAAAAAAAAAAAAAAAAAAAAAAAAAAAAAAAAAACTAGTTCCGGTGTCACTTCCTCTGGCCCCAGCAAGCCCAACCCATGCCATAGACACATACACTTCTCCAAGAAGACATCAACCTCAGCAGGGCTACATAAGGTTATATGGCAGGGCTGAAACTCTCACTCAACAGGTAGCCTTTGATCTGCCATACTGACCTTGATGTGGGAGGCAAGACCTGGATCAAATCACTACACTCTTGCTCTTCATCCCTGGTATAATACTAAACCTCTGTAGTCTAAGCTTAGAGATGTCAAAATCAAGGTAGCAGCTGAAGTGTCTCTTCAGAGTGCTCTTATCCTCTCCACGGCTTTATTCACAAGTCAGAGTTTCAAACTTCAGTGAAATGCTCCAGCACCACTGAGCAATCAGTGCTGTTCTCCGAGTTTTCAACAGCAATGTCACTAAGTTTGGGGGCCTTTATCAAAGCCAGAAGAGGTCACTAGGTGACTTTAATAATGAAAGCTTCATTAACCATCTCTTTACAGAAGACTCTTGGGTTGTTCACACCCGAGCTTCTGAGACACATGGCCAAGGGGACACAGTTTCTGAGCAGAACACAATACAACACGGTATCACGGTCAAATGCAAGATGGAGAGGACTGGATTCATGAGGCAGCCAATGCTCTAAGCATGCAGTAGGAGTGTGCACCAGCAGATCCCAGTCCCACAGCCAGGCATGCTTAACATACAGAGCACAGGACATAGTGGGGCTCATTCATGTCTATTCACCAGCCACAAAAGAGCCAAAGCAAGGCTAGGGAAGGCAGGACAACAGACACTGTTTGGAGAACTAAATTGGCCTACAGAGGGCAATGCCAAAGGAAGGCAAATATTGCTTTGGGTCAAGCAGCAGTTGGCGGCGACCAAAACAGACCTCTAACCCAGATTTCCTTTTTGCAGTATCATCTATATTGAGGAGGTCCCCAAAGCGCTCATTAGTGATAAACTGATGATGCGTCGGGATGACACCCGTGTGGCGTCGAGCTGCAATATCGGCCTCTTCTTGCTCGCGCTTAAGTCGTCTCTGGTCCGCTAAAAGTTTCTGCCATGAAATTGCATAAAATGGGCAGTGAATGATCTGGTCCAGCTTAATGGAAAATGGCCATATAAGCAACTAAGGAAGAAGGTATGAGTGAATAAGAAGAAGACATTAAGGGTCAGTGTCAAAGGGACTTACGGCCGTAACTTCTATGTTCCCATGGTAATTACCCACTATGTATTTTGTAGGAGGGAGAGAGTACTGCCCAGAAGAAACTGGCAACATTGGGATATGGGGACACATGATTGATATGACCCCTCTGTCTGACTGACTATCCCTGGGCTCAGTCCAAAGTTGTGCCTTCTGGCCAGGTGACCCAAGGGTATGTACATTCAGTCTAAGCACGGGAATCATGTGGGGTTGGTGGCTGGCATCTCTATCTGCCTTAGGCAAGGAATTATACAGTCATAGTGTTTCAAAGCTGGGACTGTGGTGTGTTGTCTGACTACACCAGGCCTCTCAGGCTATGGGTCTTAACTACCCAGCAATTAGGTCATTTTTCTGCTGCTTTGTCAGCTACATTACCCTGTGCTCCACACAGCTGAGCTGCCCCTTTCACCTCTTCTCCTAGGACAGCCAACTCTTCCCCTGAGCATTAATTTCAGACCCTCAGAATATACGACAAAGGCTCTTCATGAGGCTGACAGAGTTTCTTGTTGCTGTCTCACTGACTTGTGTCTACATTAGGTGAAATGAGGCTCTTTTAGGGAATGATGTAGACACAGTAGAGAAAACAATGGCATCTGGGATTAGAAGAAACCGATACCCACCCCTATTAAGAAAATTAAAAGGTTGGGAGGGAAAGTTGGGGGAGGGGTACGGGATGAGTTAGAGCAGAGGGAATGGGGAAGGGATTTGATTCAAATATGTTGTATATTTGCATGAAATTCTCAAACAATAAGAAATATATTTTTAAAAGAAAATAATCATCTATTTCTCTTCAAGACCTTTTCAAATAATCCATGTAGCCTTTCACCAAATACCACTCAAAGCCTATTCCAATGGCCCAACAGAAAAGAATTTTAATGCCTTTCCTTATACCCCTGCAATTTTCATTCCTGGGATTAATACTCCTTGTGGGAAAGTATTTATTAGAACTGGTAATTCTTAACATGCTCAGTTAAACATAAGTCTTCTTCCAGGAGACAATTAAATGACTCACGTGACATTCAGCTCCAAAGGATAATGGCCCAGTTTTCCTCTGGGGTCTACAAAAAAACAACTTAACAAATGGCTATAGGTCTTCCAGCGCTCAGAAAACTATTATAAAGAATAAGCAAGATGAGAGAGTGCTTTGCAAAGCACAGTGTCATAGACAAAGTGCTGTCCCAGGAAGGGGGAGCCTTAGTTTCTGGCTAAGCACCTTCAGGAGGTGTCCCTGTTCAAGCCATACCCTTGTTGAATAAAACAGACAGTTGGCTTGGTGACCACTGAAGGCCCTTCAAGAACAGACAGGCTCTTCTTTTCTGAAAGGCCAATATCATCAATGTCAACCGTAACGGATTTTCATCAAAGGGTGCAGACTAACACTCTCCTGGACTGTTTCTATAGCAGTGGAATGGACATGCAAGCCCTGGTGCTCTGGCTGGCGGTTCATTATCTGTGGGGCAGATATCGAATGGAAAAGGCTTAAACCTAGTACTTAAACCTGACTCAGTAAATCCCCCAGGTCTGTGCTTTAACCACATAAGCCCATATCCATGAGGAAAAACAAACCATATTAAGAACTGTGCGTCAGCATCCCCAAGGATGCAAGCTTCTCATGTTGAGAATGCAGCTTTCAATGGATTCACTGTTAATCCAAGTTAGCAAGGTAAGTCTCTTAGTAAGACTCACCCATCAAACCTTCCATATTGAGTACTAGGATTTTATTATTAAAATGGAATTTTATCTTTCCTCTCATGAGAACTTTGTCTCTCTGACAGAACAAGTACAGAAAAGTCTGGAAAGGAATCTGCTCTCAGTCCTGACAGACACTCATCATTTGTGAGTTGTAGAATTGATAATTGAGACAATTCTGGGCATCAAACATCTCCCCTGGCTTCTGATAGACAGGTACGGTGTCTATAGGAGGGACATGTTTGTTTTCTACCACCCAACAGCAATGATTATAATCAGAGCCCTCAAAGTCAGCCTTGCCTTAAATCCTTAAGGAAACTCCACCCAAATGCTGGAACCACTCAAGCCAGACCAACATAGCAAAGGGGATGGGGACAGTTGTGACATCTGAACATCCTCCCCATTGCCGGCAGTTCAAAGTACCCATGCATGTCTAACAAATGACAGGAGAGCGGGCTCTGAACCTATCTAATCCACGGGACTCCCTGTTCCTTGGAATGTGCAGCCAGAACACGTGTATTGTAATGCTTTATCACGAGAGGAGTGAAGCTTCTGCCCACTCAGCTGATACACAGGGGAAACTTTTTCCTATATTCCCAGGACAGCTCTATTCCAGGCCCTGAAAAATCATCCCACACAGAGACATTTCAGTAGCTCCAAGAAAACCGTCCAGACTCGGAAGTTCTTGTGTGGAGTTTGCCAGCACTAACGTGGCATTTCCCTTCTGAGGTAAAGCCGGCAGAATTACCAGTGACTTCTTCAGATCGTTTATAAAATATAGAGTGGCCAGTACTGTCATTCTTCCGTTTTCCCTACGGCAGTCCTCTCCAGTTTGGAATATGCTTCGGCCGATTATGAGTACCCGAGAAACAGAAGGGTGGATTTTCTTAAATAACAACATGGGATGTATTGCTGGGAGGAAGGATGAAAACGTGAACTCTAGTTTCCAAGCTTCCAAGGCATCAGGTACAATACAGGCCATGTCACCTCCCTGCCACTGTAGAGAAATCAGTCAGTCCTGCTTTCTGGGACAGTAGACTACAGAAGACCGAATGGAGCCCATATCTTTTAAAAAGTTGCCCATGAAAAGCCACCATTGCTTGTAGTCACTGCATATCACCTTTCTGCTAGGTGTCTGGAAAGTTCAGATCCTTCCTTTTTTTTCTCCCTGAACACGAGCAACAAGGTGAAGACAGGAGAGTTACCTCTTTATCATCATGCCGTCTCCGGATAAATTCTTCTGTGGACTCCAGGTAATCAGCTGGTATAAAATGTCTTGGTGACTCCGAATCTTCAAAACAACACAGCAGAGTTAAAAATGGGCCACGGTTTAGTGGGAAGCCAGGTTTTTCCTATTATTAAGCTCAAGTTTATAAACATTGCTGAGTAATGCTCAATGACAAATTCCGAAGGAAAAAAACCCCAAGCCCCCGCCCAACCTGCTTTTTGGATTTACTTGCAAACCAGTTTAATACAAAGACAACTCACCAGAAGGCCAAAGGTGAGCAAAGAAAGGGACATTCTTTTAAGCGTCCCCACAAAGAGGCGTGCAGGCTCTAACAGGAACAGACCATACACTCACACACACGGGGCCACGGAGAGAGGCTGCCTCTCAAAAAACCACAGGGAAGCTGGGGATTGATGCCAACGGGGGTTTGAGTTCAAATGAACCCGGTTCTTGGATATTAGCTAAACGGCCAATTTTTCTTTCGAAACAGTTTGGTGGTTAGTCTAAATGAAGTGGGGGGGATTTGTTTTTTAAAGAAGTGCAGCCACTACAAGCCATGGTTAATTGCCAAGCAAAACAAACAGAAGCAAAAGACGAGGCGGAAGATGAGCACCAAGAGCACACAGAGGGAGAGACAGAGCAAGCCAGGTGGAGACAGGGGAGGTGAGACCGGTCAAACACACAAAATGCCACCTCCACGGGCCGCTGCCAGTTCGCTTTGTGGGTTGTTGTTCCTGTCCAAGCCATGGTCTGAGCAGGGCACAGGATTTCCATTATTAACGGCCCCTGTGCAATCCTCCAGGCCTGCCGATCTGTCCAGAGAGGGCTCTGAGTTGTGGCTAAGCCTTGCCATGGTGTGTCGGGAAGACAGACGGGTGGGGACCAAGGGTTTCCCCACTGCCGAGTGGGGCTGGTCCTGAGGGCCCTGGCTGGGGAGGTCTGCCTTCTGGCTGGTGGGGGGCTCTGAGGAGTCACTGGGGGGAGGCTGTCTGGGGTGGTGTTGGAGGGGCTTTTTCAACCGAAAGGGGAGGGGGCTCATCAGGTAGATGTTTCTGAGGAGACTGTTCCTGTCCCCTCTGAAATCGGAGCGCCAGTCTGGCTGCCTGGAGGACTGCTGTTGTTGCTCATGCTTCCGGATAGTAGTGAAGCGGGTGTATGAAGCCGGGCAGGTGCCCTTGCACTTGTTGAGGCGATGTTTGGGGAAGTCTCCATGAACACTGCCCCCGCTGCCCTCCCTGCTGTCATTAGAAACATTTGAACAGTGGTCTAGCTCATCTGAACAGATAGAAAGGGGCTCAGAAGGCACAAGGCTCCTGAAGCTCAAGGCGTGGTCCGCCATATTACTACATGTGGGGGACGCATAGACCCCTCCAGAGTTCATCCCGTCCATCTCTCTGGGACGGAGCTTGGTAGACTCAAGGAGGGACTCGGCTGAACGAGCTGAAGTCAGGCCGCTTCTAGACAGCACAGGTGTAGGGGACTTGCTCAGCCTGCCAGAGAAGTCCAGGGATGGCATGGACCGAGACCGCTGAATGAGCTGCTCAAAGGCCGTGATACGGGAAGACACAGTGTGCTTGGGGATATGCTCTGAGCCCTCTTGGCTAGTGCCCAGCTCACCCCTGGCTAATGCCAGGCTGCTCCTTTCAAAGTGGGAGGCAAGATCCCGCACACTTGAGGAGGAGATGGAGCCTAAGGAGAGGCCAGCTCGGTTGATCTGGTGCATGTCCCGGTAGAACATGGAGAAGTGCAGTCCGGCCTTTCTGGAAAGAGGGCAGGGCCTCCTGGCGCTGGTGCCATACTCCTGTAGGCTCATAGTGCTACTGGACCTGCTGTCGTAATCCCGCCGCGAGCGCATGAGCAGGTTCTCGATGCTCCCCCCAACCCGGAGTGGGAGGCCTCTTTTGGAATCATTCAAAGAAACACAAAGATTCTCACAGCTCTGAGCCTTCTCTGAGGGCAACAGGACACTCTTCTGTTCCTGCAAAAGAGCGCTGGGAGCAGAGAGCCTGGGTTTGAATTTAGAAGGAAGGATCTCCGAAATGCAGGCTTTCGCAGCCGACAGGGGTTTCTTGTGCTTACACCCGGGGCCTAAAGCATTGCTATTGTGAAACGTTCGGCTATGGACTGATGATGAAGAAATCATGTGAGCATTCCCGCCTTTACGATCCACTGGTAAGCATGCAGAATAAAATAAACACACCCATTAGGTTAAAGCTGAAAGCTGCCTTTAAGAAAAAGAAAAAAAAGAGAGAGAGAGAGAGGAGAGGTAACATGCTCATTTGTCATAAGGGCTTTAAAAAGTCTCCAATTGATGTCCAGAAGCAAAATAATTTGTGCTGCGAAGCAGGTGCAAAGATGCAACAAAAGAAATGGCCACCCTGCCAGTTAGGAAAGGCTGAAGCTCAGCTAACTCTAGGAAACGGGTATTAGAACAACAAAAAAGAGAGAGATGTTTCAGAGAGAACAAGGCTGGGGTTAGGGGTGGGGACCATTAATACCAGAAAGAAAAATGGCCGGCAAGAAAATAGGTGAGGGGCACAAGAAGGCTCCAAGGCCTGGACCTGGACCTGGACAGGCAGAGCGAGCTGTCCCTGTTGCTGGAGGTCCACCCGCTACCAACACTCAGGTAACAGGCATAGAGGAGACAGACGCTTGCAGTCTTCAGCCTGACGGTTACCTTTAGTGGAAGCTGAGCTGGAGGGTCGCTTGAGCCCACTCAGGCCCTGAAGAGGGATGTCGCCACCTTCCAAGACACTTTTATAAATCTGCCTCTCATTCTCCAAGCTAGCGAGAACCCCGGGGGTCCCATCTGGTTCTCTCTTCACTGCATGGAAGTTGGAAGAGTATATACTACGAACAAGGTAATTTTAGGAGAAAAGGAGAGGGAGGAAAAAGATACAAAGTTAGCTTGTTCAACATTCTTCTAACAAGCCTGTTTGTCAATAACAGAGAAGAAAACTGCTTTCTGGTTTCCTGCTCAAGCCCTGGATTTTCTCAGGGCTTGTTCATTTAGACATAGGTCTGCAGACCAGCAGGCTACCATGCTCTGGGTACACAAGAACACATTCTAAGCAACAAAGCTCCCAAGTTGTAATGACTCCATTTGTGCTCTAAAAAATAAATAAGGACCTGTGATCCTAGTACCTGGGAGGCTGGGGCAAGAGGACTTGAAGTTTGAGGTCAGCCTGAGCTACACAGTGAGATCCTATCTTAAAAATTAAAAAAAAAAAAAAAAAAGGCTGGGTAGGATAACAAGGAGCTGAGTGGCTACACACAAGATGGCAGGCATATCCAGGGACATGAGCAGAGGATACAGAGGTCTGAGGTGTGGCCAGCAAACTAAAGTCCATGACCTAGATTATGTTTTTCTAGGTTACGTTGCATGAGAGCCTTAGCTGACAGAAACATCAAAATCATCAGCAAAGGAAGAGAGCCCTAGCTGTCTGTGGCCTCGGGGAAATCAGCACCTGAGCAAAGTCAGAATCTAGAACTTATACCCCCTTATCATGGCTAGGATTTTGTTTTGAGCTTTTGGCTCAGGTGATCTTCCTGTCTCAGCCTCCTCATAGTAGCATATACCACCATGCCCAACGTCACAGCCACACCTTGCATTCACTTCTTTCAAACCTTTTGTCAGAACCTGACAGCATTTATCATTCACACACTGTCACCCATTTACTGGCTTCATTATTTTTAAAGTATCAACTTTGTTTTTAAACTTATGTTCTATAGATGTATAGATTTTGCCCACATGTCTGTATGTGCACCACATATATGTCTGGTACCACAAAGGTTAGAAGAAAGCACTAGATACCTAGGAACTGGAGTTATGAATGGTTATGATCCACCATATGGGTGCTAAGAACTGAACTTGGATCCTCTGCACGACCTACAAGTGCTCTTAACTGCTAAGCCATCACTCCAGCTTCTGATTCATTTATGTTTTTAAAAGTCTATTTATTTTTATTTTATGTGCATATGTGTACCACATGGGTGCAGTGCCCAGAGAAGCCAGAAGAGGGCATCAGATTCCCTGGAGCTGGAGCTGCAGACAGTTGTGAGCTGCTGGAAACCAACCTGGTTCCTCAGTAAGAGCAGTAAGAGCTCCCAACTACTGAGCCATTTCTCTAGGCCTTCATGTATTTTATCTTCTTTGAAATCTAGGTATTTTTTCAAGTTATTACAAGTTCTTTTTGGAAAGAGGTGTGGCACAGGAAAAAAAAATCCCAAAGCATGTACTTCCTGAACTCCTTCCTTTGCACACCTGCTTTTCTTGTGGCCTAACCTGCTGAAGCATTAACACGAAGCACGTTCCTTCTCCTTCTCCCTCCACTCCATATACCTCCTCATTCCCCCAGGAAGAGGAGAATGTCTTTCTTGTAAAAGTATTTAGGCTTTCTGCTACATACTTTTGATCCTAATGCGATCAGTTTACTATTATCATTATAGGATTTGTCAACTTTGAAGACTAACAGCCTCATGGAATTTATTCACCTCAATATTTTATTGTATTATCAAATATATAGAAAAGTTTAAAGAATGGTAAGAGTGGCCATCCATATCAAATCCACCTAGATTCTCCAGGGAACATTGAAAAGTACTTCCTTATCACACATCCATTTGTCTTCGTGTCTACCCACTGATGGAACTTTTCATATTCTACAAACCCAGCCCTTCATTTTGTGCAAAGCCTCAACCTCTGAGTCTTCATAATTATAGACAACAGTGTCAAAAAAAAGTATGACATAAAAGGCACACACACACACACACACACACACACAC
>CABHPH010136424.1:0-34976 GCA_902168325.1 Peromyscus nudipes | reverse complement strand
GGAGGGCAGAAGTTTGCTACCGATGTTTTACAATCTTGCATCTAAGCTGTTAACACCCATTATGCAGGATACTCAGACAAGGAACTTCCCTTAAGCCTTCAGGAGGTGGAACCTGGCAGGGAATTAGCATAGGGAGGATGTCAAGGTCAGCAAGCAAGTCAACAGTTACCAACAGGGGCCAGGACCCTACAGGTCCCCCTTTTACTGAAAAATGAGCTTCTGACTTAGGTTGCGAGGGACGTCAGCAGGTCACCTTACCCGTCATGGAGACACCTGTCCAGGCCACACAGGTGCTCTGTCTTAGGTTGGTGAGCGCCCCCCAGTGCCATATTTTCTTTATCCATTCTTCATTTGAGGGGTATCTAGTTTGTTTCCAGGTTCTTGCTATTACGAATAATGCTGATATGAACATAGTTGAGCATGTGTCCTTGTGGTAAGATTGAGCATTCCTTGGGTATATGTCCAAGAGTGGTATAACTGGGTCTTGAGGAAGACTTATTCCCAATTTTCTGAGAAACTGTCATACTGATTTCCAGAGTGGCTGTACAAGTTTGCATTCCCACTAACAGTGGAGGAGTGTTCCCCTTGCTTCACATCCTCTCCAACATAAGCTGTCTTCAGTGTTTTTGATCTTAGCCATTCTGACAGGTGTAAGATAGTATCTCAGTTGTTTTGATTTGCATTTCCCTGATGACTAAGGATGTTGAGCAATTCCTTAAATGCCTTTCAGCCATTTGAGATTCTTCTGTTGAGAATTCTGTTAAACTCTGTAACCCATTTTTAAATTGGATTGTTTAATATTTTGATGTCTAGCTTTTTGAGTTCTTTATATATTTTGGAAATCAGTCCTCTGTCCGATGTGGGGTTGGTAAAGATCTTTTCCCATTCTGTAGGCTGTCGTTTGGTCTTATTGACTGTGTCCTTTGTTCTACAAAAGCTTCTCAGTTTTAGGAGGTCCCATTTATTAATTGTCGCTCTCAGTGTCTGTGCTACTGGTGTTATATTTAGGAAGTGGTCTCCTGTGCCAATTCGTTCCAGATTACTTCCTACTTTCTCTTCTATCAAGTTCAGTTTTACTGGATTTATGTTGAGGTCTTTGATCCACTTGGACTTGAGCTTTGTGCATGGCGACAGATATGGATCCATTTGCAATCTAATTCACAGCCTAAAATTGACTTTTGAAATGAGGGTTTTTTGTTTGTTTGTTTTTGTTTTTGTTTTTTTCAAGATAGGATTTCTCTGTGTAAGAGTCCTGGAACTCACTTTGTAGACCAGGCTGGACTTGAGCTCACAGAGATCTGGAGTGCTGGGATTAAAGGCGTGTGCCACTACTGCCTGGCTGAATTGAGTTTTGTTTTCTTACTTGGTAGTGGGAGGTTCCTATTCCTGAGGGATTCTTTACCTGATGTCATTCCCTGGAAAGAGGAGTGTTCTGTCACCTGACTCTCCCCACTATGGACTGGCTAATTGTGGCACTTTATTTATCTTCCTTGCCTCGCTCTTTCACTTTATCTAAGTAGGTCAGAGCCCTCTTAATTCACTCAGTTGTTGCCATCTGTGAGAAGTCTCCGGTGCCCTCCCACCCTCAGTTTTGAAGCCCATATTCCCTGGTTGTTCCTAGCCTGTTCCTTCATGAGGTCTTTCTTGTCACCCAGAAGAAGCAGACTGACTCCCTTGGTATCTCCAGAACTCAGTGACAGCTGTTTTTCTCTTGTGTTCAGCAAGGAAACTTGAAAGAAGAGATTTCTGTTCCACTTTAGGGTATGGATATCTCAAATACCTGAGGTTTTTTTTTTTTTGTTTTTTGTTTTTTTTGTTTTTTGTTTTTTGTTTTTTCCTTTTCCCAGTGTACTGGTTTATTTTAAGCCAAGTATTGCTGAGTCTCAAGTACTGTCGCAGCTTGGCAGTGGCTGACTTAAAATTTTGTTGTTGTTGTTAAGTTTTCTTACAGGTATATATTATATATCACATCTGTTCCCCTATACCCTAATACTCACACCTTCTCTCTTTACATCCCTTCTTTTCTGTTAATCCCATTCCTCTAGACAACTTTACTTCTTTCATTTAATAGAGAAATACATGCTTTTATGTGATTGTATAAAATCTAGGAACATAAATATCTGTTTGAAAAAAGGAAAGAAATAAGTGCCCATGTTTTAGGGAGGGAAGCTATATTGCCTGGAAATGTTATGAGAGATAGGCTTCTACAGGTTAACAGTTTGCCGGATCCCTATAGGGTGCCTAACACTCCATTGAATTAGTAGCCATGATTAATTAAAGTGCCAGGATAATTTTAGATTCTGATTAGCTTCTGAGTCATCAGAAAGGAATCAGTGTCTTCAGTGTGGTCTTATATTTTAACCATCCCACTTTCCCCCAGTTTGTTAATTGCTATTATTTAAATATTTTGTGTTTCTAGACACAGCACTTACTTGGTAGATAATTCACTTTTTTTTTTTCCAAAAGGAAAGGTGCTAGTATGAGGACAAGGGCATAAATATAAATTTAAAAAAGAACTTTTCAGTCTATATTCTTTGTAGAAAAATTCGAGTACTAGAAGTTTTAAAAAGAAAGTGACTATTGTTTATTCTGTGAGTCAGGAAGAAGAGTACAGAGGACAGAAGTAAGGAAAATAAGGTCACATGAAAGAAACTTCCAGTTAATCACTGATGACTAGTTTGGTGCAGTGCCTTTCAATTCAGTATTCAATAATTTAAGAATAAGGAAGAAGTTATGGGCATATTACGTATTTTTTTGTAATTTGTACTTTTTACTTAATGTATTTCCTCCTGCCATTAGAGAGACCATAGAAATTTGAAATCTATGAACTTGGGTAGGGAGTAGAAGGAGGGTGTTGAGAGAATGTTGGTAGACTCACACCCAGTGAGGAAGGAGCCTGGGGGATCTACAAAAGGAAGGTCTCTGAGAAGGCTGCTGCAGCAGGAGTGCAGAGGAGCCAGGCCTAGAAGTCTGAGGAAGAGTCCTATCAAGGGGATACAGCTGCAGGAGCCTGAAGCAGTCATGGACAGGGCATGTGCTAGACCTAGAAGGGGGCCATGGGTTTGAATGAAAATGAGGGCAGGCTGCAGGCATCTCCTAACCCTGGGAAGCATGGACACATGGCCTGACAGTGGACAAGTACAGTGGTAGTGGAAGGAAGAAGGCATGGCAGTGGGGATGCTGAGCTCTGCTTTGAGGATACAGTTGGTTGAGTTTGCTAGAGGGGAAGGTGGATGAGGGATGGATGAGGTTCAAGAGCTATAGTGTGGTAGAAACCTTGCTCACTGGAAACACTGCCTGTCCAGTGTACTCAGCATGCTTCCTGTGCTTAGTCAACACTCTGAGACAAGACTTTAAAAAGTAAATCACTGGAGATTTCTTTTTCTTTCTTTCATTCTTTCTTTTTTTTGATTCAGGTCACATTTCTGGGCTTTAATGAAGAAACAGATGCTGCTCATATACAGGTATGGTCCATTTATTGAATTCACAAAGACTGTGGGAGACTAAAAAATTTTGGAGACTGAAAAATTTACTTTAATGCTCAAAATTTACAGTAATTTTAAGGTATCTTTTAAAGTTAAAAGATGACATTTGAAGCTGGGCGTTGTGGTGCATGCCTTTATTTCCAGAACTCAGAAGGCAAAGGCAGTCTGATCTTTGAGTTCAGGGCCCGCCGAGGGCCAGGCTGGTCTGTATAGTGTGTTCCAGGCCAGCCAGGGCTACATAGTGAATGCCTCCCTTTTACCCCACACCCCATCTCCCCCAAAACAGAAATGACATTTGAGATCAATGTTTTGAATGTGATCTGTACATTTTCACTTTCAACATTTTTATTAAGGCTTCTTTTGTTATTTTTGAGACAAGGTCTTGTCATATATCCTTGATCTGGCCTTGAACTTGTAGAAATCCTCCTACTTCAACTTCCCACATGCTGGGATAACAACTGTGTGCTGTCGTGCCTGGATTTTGACAATAATTCTTGCTATGCAAAGGTGCTTTAGGTTTGACTATAAAAATCATTTGTCTGAAAGCTTTAAACCACAGGCTGTTTTCTTGATTCTGTCCATTATCTTGCATGTACCATTTGTATATGTTGATAGTTTTCATAATTTGACTTTAGCAGTAAAAGTTCTTGTATTTTTATTGAAATAGAATTAAATATAAAAGATCAAATTTCTAAAGTCTCAGTTTGCACACATTTATAAACTTGTGCTCATGCTGATAGCCTGTTTCATTTAGGCGTTTATAGAGAGATTGGTATTTGAGGTTGGGGTCAACGAAGGGGAGTTTGACAGTTGCGCAGGTCACTGTAACTACAATTTTTCCTTGTGGCGCTGTAAGAGAACTGGTGACTCTCCGTTAGTGCTTCTGGTGAGTATGCCTGCAAACTCTAGACTGTCTGGATTGTCTTAGCCGGAAGGCAATAGCTTGGACAAGAGGAGCAGATAGGGCACACTCCCCAGAACAACATACAGTGTGTAACAGACTGTGCAAGGCTGGTGCAGAGTGTCACTGTGAGTTAGAGTCCAGACCAGCCTGAGGAGCTACAGAGTGCGACTGTCTCAAAATCAAAACAAAAACCACAGACTTGTAAAGTGTTCTGTCGGTCCTCAGGAGCTGCAGATGAAGACCACACTTACAAAGCCTCTACTCTCTGTGGGGCAAAGACTTGAGTGATTCTTGAACTGGAAAAAGTAGTTACTTTTTTAAAAAAAGGAGAGGAAATGAAAAAGAGAGACAGTTTTCCTTCAATTTCCTAAATCTTTGAAGGCTCACTACAAACCTTCATAAGAAAATGGATTTGTATTTTACAGAGTTAAAACTCAAGCTCTGAAGAAGGGTGTTCAGTAGTTAAGAATTCTTTATGAAAAACTCCATAGTCAAACCAGAGGATTTGTGGATGACAGTTGCTAAAAACAGTTGTATGCTAATGGTCATAGATATGTGAGGTGCCCTGTTAAAATTGATCAGGTAGCTCAGCAGCAATATGCTTGAAAAGCTATAAAGCAGTACTAAATAACTTTAGTTTGCTCTATTTTTGAGTTAAAAATGACTGTCTGTAGATAAACTGTGTATGTGAGCTGTTAGGAATCTGATGGTTTATTGACCAGTTTTATGGTTTTTTTGATATGGACAACATTGTGAACACCTTGACAGTGTTACCCTATAATGACATTGCTGTCACTGTTACTATTTAAAATTAGGATCTAGCTGCAGTTTCACTGGAACTTCCAGACCTTCTGAATTCGCTCCATTTCTGCAGTCTAAGTGAAAATGAAATCATTTGTATGAAGGATATCAGTAAATCGCCAGATGTAAGCAATAGTCCTCTAAATCAGGTAACTGATGGATCATTTCTAATCAGGTTTTTCAGGTTTTTACTATATTACTCAGTAATAGTAAACTTGTTAGTGTTGACGCTTTTCTTGTTATTTTAATTCAGTCTCAAGAAAATGATATTGATAAGAAGTCTAACAGAGCGTTGTCAGCCTTGAAGCATAGAATCATTTTGATCATGGCTTATAAACTAAATTCTCACCTGTGAAGTTCTATCAGTGTTATGCAAGCACACACTAATTTTTTAGTGAAATGTTACTGTCAGATTTCTTTGTATAACCAGAGTGACTGCTCCTGCTTCATGGCTATCCCATATTTACATGGGTTTCATGCTGCATGTTCTAGCAAATGAACTTCAATTAACTTTCTGGTTAAAGATTTTCCATGTAAAATGGACAATGATGTTGTTTTCCTAAAACAGTCTTTAGTTCATTAGAAGTATTTTTGATAAAGTATGAAAAAAAATGCTTTGCATTTTAGGAAGTATGACATTTAAAATTGTATGAATAGGTTTATAATTTGGAGAACTTACTCCAGCTATAAAATGCTGCTTTGTTCATCTTGTGGTCTAGTGATTAGAATTATACCTTGTGTCCTGGATCATGTGGTTCACTCACATATAACTTGCTTTATTTGCTGGGACATAAAGGGTGATTAGCTGTTACATTTGGTTTCCCCTTTTTGAAAACAAATCACTTCTCAATGTTTGCATTTAAAAATACAGTGTGCATAGGGAAAACTAGTGACTTGTGCTCTTAATCCAAGCTAGAAGCATGATTGGAAGTTTTAATACCAGAGAAATACGTTAAAAGATAAGGATAGTTCTTTTTTGGTAGGAGGGAAAGTGATATGTCCTATACCTGGGAGCTATAGGACAATGGAATAACAAGTAGAATAAATCCTGGCTCCTGCTCTCAAACATTCACAATGTAGTGGGTGAGTATGATAAATGATTGAGAAAGACACATTACAAACATACACAGTAATACAGAAAACAATAATTGCCCAAGAGACTAGATTGATAGTAGGTTCTATAACATTTAAGGAGATAAATTGGGAAGAATTTGAATACATGGGAGAAAAAAAAGATTGATAAGGAAAAAAAGTTAAAGTGAGATTTAAATAAAAATAAATATTCTTTTGATAACTTCAGGAAAATTAAAAACTTAAAATCATTAAACATTACAGAATGAAGGAACCTTTCAGGATGCATGCGTTTCTTGCCTCCCCCCCACCCCCTGCCCCTGGGCTTATTTCTTAGCTTCACTTCCAGGTAATGTTTTATATTTAAACTTAAAACTGATTTTATCTTCTTTCATTTCTCCCAAGAGTCATCATTCTGGAATGCTTTGTGTCATGAGAGTGTCACCTACATTACCAGGACTCAGAATTGATTTTATCTTTAGTCTCCTAAGTAAATATGCTGCTGGTATAAGACACACCCTGGACACCCACTTGCATGAGAAGCATCACCTTGCGACCACTGATGAAGATGATGATGATACAAACCAGTCTGTGTCTTCCATAGAGGATGACTTTGTCACTGCTTTTGAGCAGTTAGAGGAGGAGGAGAGTACAAAGCTGTATAATGATGGTTTGTGCCCTTCACTAGACTTTGTCCTAAAAGATTGAAGTTGAAAGTTAGGTTTTGAAGATTTAAAGGAGACTTAACAGTTGAAATTTATTTTGAAATTTGATCCAGTTTAAACATTTTAATAATTTTTCTTATTACAGAGGAATAATTTTCCTGTGATATTTAGGTTCATTATTAGCTATATTTTAATTTACTGTTTCTCTTCTTATTATTGTTTAAGCCTTGTTTAGCTCATAACCTAGTATCTGGAACTTTCTTGTGTTCAAATGTCAAAACAGTTAGCTGGCAGTCACTACTAATTTTTCTAACATAAATGGCAACTCACTGAGCCTTCCAAAGGTCATATATTTGAAGATACAGGGCAAAATGGGATTGTTTTAGTAAAAGGTGCATTTGCTTCTGGGTGTTACTGGGAATGAAATTTCTGTTAAATACCATAGTATAGGAAACATGATGTAAATATTTTGTATTTAATGTCAGTTTTTTATAACAAGTTTTCTAGAATAATGTAAGAATTTTATTGTTTTCCCTTAGAAATAAATATTGCTACATTAAGGAGCCGGTGTGATGCTGCCTCTCAGACTACTTCTGGTCACCATTTAGAAACCCATGATTTTAAAGTACTGGTCAGTCATGGACCACAGAAATCATTGGCTAAGCCTTCATCTTCAGTACATGTTCTGGGATGCAAAGAAACATCTTCTGTGAAAACATCGGTTACAACATCAGTTTCAGAGCCCTGGACCCAAAGGAGTCTCTACAGGTCACCCAGTGCTTCAGAGAAAGGCAGGAACACACAGGAGATACTCTTTCCTTCTTCTCCTGCCCACTCCTCAGAGTCTGAGTGCTCAAGCCCAAGTCCTGTAATTTTTTTGGATGAAGAGGGATACCAAAAAAGTTTAAAAGCAAAACTTGAGCTGCCTGAAATCCCTGTGACAAAAGATGATGTAGAGGATTCAGACTCGGAAGTGAGTGAGTTTTTTGATAGCTTTGATCAGTTTGATGAACTAGAACAAACTTTAGAGACTTCTTGTCCGTTTGTGAAAGATCCTGGCATAGGAAAGTCATCGCAGAAGATAGGGCACAAACATGAAAAATCTTGCATGAATCCTCAAAAATTCAAGTTTGAGCGTCCAGCTCTTCCAGCTAATGTTAGAAAGCCAACTCCACGAAAACCTGAATCTCCATATGGTCACCTGTGTGATGCTCCAGATTCCCCTCGTCCAGTGATGGTGTCAGAAGACAGTGGCTTGTTCAGCCCTATTCGAGCCTCTGCTTTTAGTCCCCCTGGAAGCTGTACTCCTGCTGAATGTTTTTGCCAAACAGATATTGGTAGAGATAGGAGTAATGAAAATCAGGATCCTACTTACTGCACTTATGAAGATTATGCAAATAATCTTTCACGTGAAGTACTAGGCTCAGTTCTTCATACTCAGTGTGCTAATGCAATGTCAGATATTAATAGTATTAAAAGGGGAGAAAATTACACTGTAGCTTTTAAACATGGAAATTCTGATCAAAAAAGTAAATGTAAAAATAAATCTTCAATGATTACAGACAACGTTCAGAAGTTTGCAGCAGATCTTGTAGGAAAAAGTTTTAGCAGTGCATTTAAAGACTTACAGAAAGGAGTTTCTTCATGTACCAATGCATTGTGCCACTTTGCTGTCAAATTGACATCGTCTGTTTTTCAGATGGCATTTAATGAACTTAGAAGGCAGTGTGCATTTTCACTGAAAGAACGAGCCATTGGTAGCCTGGCTAGTCTTTTGGTGAGTGAAGCCTTATCAAATGCCTTGAAAGATTTACAGTATGTGAAAAAGCAGATGTTTACAAACACAGTCGCTAGATTTGCTGCGGACCTTGCAGAAGAGCTTGTTTTTGAAGGCATCATGGAAGTGTGTCAGTTTTCATGTCCTCCAACACCTGCGTCTCAGCACTGTCAGTCCTTTGACTTTGAAGACAGAGTCGTGAAGTCCTATGCCAAAGATTTGTCTGAGTCTGTAATACAGGAAGCATTCATAGAGCTGTCACAGACTGATGTGACCTTCACAACGGAGGCAGCAGCTAATATTTCTATGGGCAGTGTCAAGTATGTGAGTGCAGAAAGTGTAGTGCCACCTACACAGACCTGCACATTTTCCTCATCCTTTAGCAGCCAAGCCATTATGATGACAAAACCAGTGCAGGAGCGTAAGAAGGAGTACACAGTGCAGCAGGCCTTGTTCTGTACTTCGGGGATTGTCACTTCCATACCAGTGCCCTTGGCAGGCAGTGCCCTTCTGCCCTATCATATTTCATCGACTTTGTATCAGTCCAGGTCTCCTTCATCATCTGAGCATAGTAAAGCAAATGGTGGTTCTACCCCAGAGCACATCACCACAGAGAGCAGGGAAGAGGAAGTGGATTGTCTCAGCAATACCCTTCTACCTTCAGTACTCAATCCATGTAACCATTATGACTTCAAACCAACCAACGGTGAAACTGACATACAGAGTCCTTCAGAATTAACTAGTGGCCCTGTGATTATTAGCAACTTTTCTGCAGCAATGGTACATACAATAGTCAATGAAACCTTAGAGTCCATGACAACCTTCAAAGCTACAAAAACTGTTGATGCACAGGGAGATTATATAACTAAAACAAAGGGAAAAGCCTGTCCTCTTTCCCTTTGTGACCAAACAGCACCACAGCAGAGCAAAGCTAGCAGTAAGGACATGTTTGCTGAGCAGTTATCAAAGTCTATTATTAAACATTCCCTGGATAAAAGCAAATCAATGCTTCCAAATATAGATAACAAAACAGTTAGTAAGGAATGTGTGCCTGTTCTTGGGGAAGAATCACAATTGATCTTGGATGAATCTTCCAAATTCCTTGACTTTGCAGATCACTTACCTCACTGTTCACTCTTGGTCAGAAAGCATTGTGTTCCAGAATGTAAAGATTCTGTGGGTTTGGGATTTTCTTCAGAGACACTGCCACCTTGTCCAATGATGACAAGTCAGAAATCTGACTTGAGAGAACTTGTGAAGGATAAACCAGTGAAAAGGCATAATTTGAATAGTACTGCTCTTGAGCCCTTGTCTTTTGGGCAGGAAAGCTCTTTCCGTCACTCACATGCTTTATCATCTGCAGTGCTTACCTGTGCAGATGGTTTGCATGTGGAAGATAAACAGAAAATCAGAGACAAAAATGTAATACCTGATACTCCTCCATCAACTCCTTTAGTACCATCCCAGACTAGTTCTGAATGGGACATCAAAAAGTTAACCAAAAAGCTCAAGGGGGAGTTAGCCAAAGAATTTGCACCTGCAACACCACCTTCTACACCTCACAACTCCTCTGTTGGAGGTTTGTCAGAGAACGAACAAAATACTATAGAAAAGGAAGAGTTCATGTTGAAACTCATGCGATCTCTTTCAGAAGAAGTTGAAAGCAGTGAAGGTGAAGAGCACCCCGAAATGGATGTGAAGTCAGAGTACTCGGGGAAGAAAGTTCAGTTTGCCGAAGCATTAGCTACACATATCATTTCTCTTGCAACTGAAATGGCAGCCTCCCATTTAGATCATGAAGTGACTCGAGAAGCCAAGGTTCAAAACCCTCACTTAAATGTGCGGAGTCAAAGAAGTGTGCTGCCTGCTTCTTTAAATCACTCGGAGGAAAACATGCAGACATGCAGCTTTGCAAGTGACATGGCAGCTGATGTCATTGCAGAAGCCGAGAACATTGCAAAAGCTAGATGTTGTATGCTTTTCAGGCAGGAGAGGAGCAGTTGTCATGTTGATGCTGGCCGAGATAAAGCAGAAGAGAAGCTGGGTGTGGAGAATGTCGCACATCCAAGAGAAGTAGATCAGTTTGTTCTTTCATTACCAAGTTGTATGCCAGGTCTGACATACAGGTATCCCAGTTGTGAAAGTGTGACAGATGAATATGCAGGTCATGTTATCCAAGTGCTGAAACAGGAAGGGGGCAATGGTGAGCTAATCATGGATCAGTATGCCAGTAGACTGGCCTATCGATCTGTCAAGTCAGGAGTGCAAGAAGCAGCTAAGACAGTAAAACTGAAGTGCAGTTCAAAAATGTTCCCTTTGCACAACTCTTCTGTGAAAATAAATAAAGAACTGTTGATGTTCTCAAATAAAGAGCGTCACCAGGAAGTAGATAAAAAAAGACAAAGAAAAAGAAGCGGTGGCCATCTTTGCAAATACCAACCATGTGAAAGGACACAGGATCCATGTAGAAACGAACTTTCTGGACTGTATAGTTTTTCAGCCTCTCTTGCTAGCATCATAACAAGAGATGTTAAGAAACAGCTGACAGCACCTACAGCTGATTTGCCACAATCCTCAACAGATTCCTATCTTTTTGAAAAATCTACATGTATTGACAGGGGTGAGGATATTATTGAACCAGAATTTTTGAAGTCTCATCAACCTTTGCAAAACCATGGATTCTGCCAGAATACAGGCAGCTTAAGTGGACATGGGCATGGAGAGAATGCTCAAGCTGTAGAACAGTATGCTAGAAAAGTAGTGGATGACACTTTAGAGCTAAGTTTAGGACCTACAGTTTCCCACATTCCAGAGACCACAACATCAGCAGATAGACTCACTTATGCAGAAAAATTGTCACCACTCATGAATGGAGCTTGTAGATACTGTGACCTTAAGGAACTCCATGGTTGTGGCAGAAGTCCCTCTCAGCCCCTTTTAAAGCAGAGTGCGTGTGTAAGTGCTAAGCCAGGCTCCCATTCAAAACTTAGTAGCATTCATCAGAAATCGAGAATTTTTCATCTTGATGTGCCTCAGATTCATGTTAATCTTGATAGAAGGGCAGTGCTTGCAGAGAAGATAGTTGCTGAAGCTATTGAGAAAGCAGAGAGAGAGCTGAGCAGTACCAGTCTGGCAGCTGATAGTGGAATTGGACAAGATGGCATTAGCTTTGCTGAGAGCCTCACCACAGAAATCATGACATCAGCTATGACAAATGCTGAGCATGTTGTCAGCAGGTAGGTTTCAAATTTTCTTTGAGGTCTTGTGATAAAATGAAAAGTTAACTTTTTCCTCTATTCATTTGTGTATGGCTTCATATCCTGGGCATGGTTTTCACACGAAGTATTTGTTTCCCAGTCTGTTTTGAGGGACATGATCATCCATTTACAGGGCTGAAAGATGAGAGAGTTAGAGGATACAATGACCTCAAATTCACAGACCTAAGAAGCAGATGAAGAATGGGTGTGAAGAATGGGTGAATTTTATTCATGAATTTAGACTAGTATATTCACTACTCTGAGATTGAAGTCTGTTCTGTGCTTGAAGCAGCTTTTTACATGTGGCCTTGGACTGTTATTCTTTCTCCCCTATCATAGCAGCTTTATAAGAGGAAGCTAGGTGGAAGTTCCTAAGCCCTCACTCCAGGACCTAGCAAATAACTTCGCTATTCCTTCTTCAGAATATTCATTTTCTTCTTTAGACCTGGCTAATACTATACCTTGAGTTCTTCCTGAAAGCTTGTTTTTTTTTTTTTTTTAATCAAGGCTCATATTTGCACAGACTCTTCTTTCAACTTGGGTTCCTATGTCTCTTTTGTCATTTGTGCCAGGCTTCTCTAAGGACTGTTCAAAGTCCATGCGGTTGTTTGGAGTTCTGCTTCATACTTTGTAAAGTTAAAATGATTTAAGGTTGAAGAATGATTGATTCAAATAGATTATTTGCAAAGATATTAACTGAATGGTTTCACTAATGTCCCTTTTCTCATAAATATTTAATTAATGGAAGTAATCATAATAGTAGAATATATAGTTGAATGCCATAAACCCATAATGCTCACCAGGGTGCCATATGAATATCAAATAGGAAAGCATACTATAGAGGAGTTTTAGAACAATAATATATCTAGACTTCATTTTCACTTACTATGAGCCCAGTTACCTAGCAGTCATTACGCACCCTCCTTTTAACTTCCTCCTGTGGATCATTTTCTTTAAAAAAAAAAAAAAAAGTGGTAGGTAAGAGGAAAATGTGTTAAATAAAATAAAGTTGTGGTATAGGATGGCTACGTTTGGAATACTGAACTTAACTGAATTGTTATATCCTAAATACAAAATGAGAATTGCCTAAAAAGTGGGGAGGGCAGGGGCAGTTCAGGGCTTATTTTAGGTTTTAGAGATAGAAAAGAAATGGAAACAGGCAAAAAAAAAAATTGTGTTCTCCGAGAGCTTATATTATAGTAGAAAAAGACAAAGAGCAGATAAATGAGCTGAATAAAGACAGCAGTGGACATGCTAATGTGGACAGGCAAAGCCCACGAGGCCTCAACCCTACCCAAAGAGCTCTGGGAATGCTGAGAGTGGGGCATGGAGTCTTCCCCAGGGAGGAGCTCACCGCTGGTTAGCCCTGAAACATGCAAGGACTGTTATATAGACCAGGCAGGCTGAATTCCTGTCTTAGGAATATGTATGTCTGTCCATCTCCATATATGTATGTAACAACGATAAATGAAAAAAGAAGGTCATGAATTTGAAAGAGAACAAGGAGGGGTATATGAGAGGGTTTGGAGGGAGGAAAGGGGAAGGGAGAATGATGTAATTGTATAATAATTTAAAAGAAATAATTTAAAAAATACATGTTGTAAGTTCTTTACTCAAGAAAAGGGAGTGTTGTTAGCAGAGATGAGCAAGAACTGTTGGGGCTGGCTTGCATTTTTGAATTAGGTGGCAGAGAAGCAAAATTAATGGAGTAACACTTAAGCCAAGAACCAAAAGTGAAGATAGAATAAATGATTGGGAATCTAGGGATGCTGGGAATCTAGGCAAAGGGGTGAGAGTGCATGTGTGGGATGCGGCAGAGAGCTTGTGTTGCTATTGAGTGACTTGGGATTGTAAGTGAGCAAGTAGACATTATGAAGGGATCATACATCTTGATTGCTTTGAAGCCACAGGAAGGGTTTGATCAGAAATTGGTAGTTTTTCTCTTCCTACTTAAAGCATCACTGTTTAGAACTGTGTTGAATATATACATACACAGATGGGGCAATTAGTAGAGTTGCTCTAAATGAGCCCTTTTTGACTATGTCATAGAAATATGAATGGCCTTTCATTTAAAAAAGAAAGACTTTTTTAAAGATAAGGTCTTACAATATAGCCTTGGCTGGCCTAGAACTATGTAGACCAGGCTGGCCTTGAACTCACAGAGATCTGTTGTCTTTACCTTCCAAGTGCTGGGATTAAAGGCCTATGCCATCACTTCCTGCTAAGAAAGATGTTATGATTTATTTCCTGAAGAGATTTGTCTAGTTTGAATATAGGCTTGGTTGAGACAACTAGAATTTCAAGCTGCTTTTCTTGTTCTAAAAGCCAGAAGGAGGCCCTTCAAATGGAAATGAGAGTACTATTTTTACAGGGCAGATGATGCACCTAAGTGCACCTTGTAGGAAGGTGTGCTTCTGAGATGTGTCCTGTTGAAAATGTGAACTCTGAATGTAGGTTAAACGATACATAAGGATGTCCCTCAGGTAGCAGACTTAGTCTCATCCTTTTCAGATGCAGTGAAGTATTCAGAGGATGTTGGTATGACTTGGAATATAATTTCTTAGAGTCATCTTTATCATTTTACTTCCTCGTCAGAATCTGCGTTGCTTCAATTATTTTTAAAATTATTACCATATGTTCTGTTCTTAGTTCAAAAGAAAGAGAAGATTTTCAGTCAACTGAGTCATTTGGCAGCCAGCAGCTGAATCTCAGTGTTGGTGAGGACAGTACTGGTAGCTGGTCCAACTTAAGTTTTGAGGATGACCATCAAGATGAAAGCAGCAGTTTTCATCATCTCAGTGAAAGGTAACTCTGATTTTATAGTTAATTATGGGATAAGGTCTGCAGACTTCAGCACAGTGAACAATGGGTTGACATTATTATTTGAAAATTCTCAAATTGACAGTCTGTTCATACTTCTAACATTTTATTACTTCCAGTTTGCCTTTTTTGTTTGATTTTATTTTCATTCTTTTTGAGGGGGTGGCTCTCCTAGTGTGCTTTGGGTGGTCTTGAAGTTAAGTTTCTCCCTCAGCCTCTCAGGAGCTGGATTATAAGCTTAAGGACTCTATTGCTGTGCCTGGCTTCTGAATGGTCTTGTCCCATACCAAGTACAGTAGGGAGCAGAGCTAATGTTCTTTGGGTGTGCTGAATGCTGACTTGAAAAATATTGTGGATACTGGATTTACTTACATTTTACGCTTTCATGGATGTTTTAGGAGTATAATTTATCACTTTAAAGAGCATACTTTCTTTCATTAGTGAGTGAGGAAAAGGACAGTTAGGTAGCTGTAAAAGGCATCAAGATAGCCCTATAGTTTTCTTGATGCAAACTAAAATAAATATTATCTTTAGGGGCAGGAAAAAGGGGTCCTTAGACTTGTTCTGCTAGGAACAAAATGGTGAGCATTTATGTAGCATCTTAGATTGAAAATACAAAAATTGAATCTGATAAAATAAGAACTTTGTGTACCTGAAGACATTTACTGCATACGTAAATTTTCTTAGTTAACTTTGTTTGTAACAGTCATCTTTGAAATATTTTATTATGATACAATTGTTTCTTATATTCCCACCTCTGCCTAAAGGCATTCTTGGTTAGCTTATGAATTCCTATAAAGTATTTACTCACACTAACTGATAATTGAAATAGTAAGTTACATCCATGTTGAACCCTAGGGAGGGAGAGGTTCTCAGCATACTTCTACCAGGAGGTATGAGTGGAAAGGACCGGAGGTTCCTGTTGACAAACCCTTGGAATATGCTTGCTGGAGAGGCAGGAAGACGGCTTGAAGTTGGAGGAGAGGTTAAGGTGGCCGAAGGAAAGGAGATAACCTCCGGCCTGTTAGAGCACACCACCTTAGCCTAAGACTTAGAGGGTTGGTTTGGAACTTGGATACACATATTTTTTTCTTTTTCTTAGTTACTGTGTTTCTTATGCTATGGGAATCATCAATATTTCTTACAATTTAGATCAAAAGTAGTTTTTAAAGTGGGTACAGTAGAGCAGGGTCACAAATCATGATTTGCCCTATCTGGAATACTATATTAACATTTAAATTTCCTCTCTTCTTTAAGAAAAACAGACTTCTGAGACCTCAGCAGAGCATAACATTGCACTTGGGAAATTTTGGTCTTTAGTTAAACTGAGGAGAAGCCAGTGGCTTTAGGAGGATTTGTAGAAAGCCGAGTAACTCAGAGAGGCTTCACTGATGTGATGTGAGGGAAGCATTTACTGGGCTCTAGCCTTCACTCCGCCTGTAGCATTAGTTTATGTATAGTAGGGATGACTCAGAAACAGGCTGAAATGACAGTCTCATAACAGAACCATTACCAAATCAGGCTGAAGCTGAAATAATTTATACCTAATATGAGCAGAAGCGTTTAGGTTCAGAAATTAATTATGTGAACTCAGGTAGGGAGCACATCTGGCTTGAGATTATTTGATCAGAAAAAGATCTGTGTTTCACTTGTCCACTGTCAGCATCAACTAATGATGCTACATAGTTTTAAGATTTGAGCATGAAGCAGCTCCTAGGCCTCATTCTGGGTTGATAGTGTGCTTATTGAACACAGGTTTCCAGAGCCTCTCTTCCAGAGATTGACTCATCGAGCCAGGCAGGGTTCTGAAAATCTGTCCTTGATAAGCACCTCAGTGATTTCGGTGTTTGGAGACCACATTTGAAAGAGGTAGCTTTACAGGTTACATCTTTTAGTGATCTTTGCTGTGGCTCCTGTTCATTCAGGTACATATATCAAAGTGAACTTTCACTTCAACAATTTTAAAAATTAGATTTTAACAAATCTTTTAACAAGATTTTGAAAGTATGTGTAATTAACTAACCAGTCACAAAGAGAAGCTGGCCCCTGTATGTGATTTTCTTGTGATTTTTGAATAGCTTGTGACCTTTTTAAAAAAGGTTATATTAGAGGCAAATATGTTATTTTATGTCTGTAACCCTCTGAAGGCTGAGGCAGGAGGATTATAAGTTCAAGGCTAGCCTGGGCAATTTAGCAAGACCCCATCTCAACAATCAAAAACCAGTTTAGAGTTGTGAAATTAAGAGCTCAGTGGTAGAGCACTTTCCTACATTACAAGGTTTAGGTTCAGTTCCCAGTGCATACAAAATTTATATTTAGATAAGAGAGGAGGCCAAAATTGGACAGCTCTTGAGATAATTTTTGTATCAGAGTATATAGTAGTCATGATAGGAGTCAAAGCCACAGTGAATGATCTCAGTATTTAACTATCACTGTCTTGAGCGTACACCTGCTCTAGAAATAGGCAATGAAAAGACAAAAAGAAAAAAGTGGCGGCAGCACAGTGGATCAGTAATAGCATAGGAAGTCCCTAAGAAAAGAAAAACAGGCTTTGCTTTACTTTTTTGGCTCAAGGTAGGGTGATCGCTCATACTTTCTGGTTTGCTTATGTGGCTCTGGTATACTCATTCAACAGTAACCCCTTCCATTGGAAGTATTCTACTTAGATGAAATATCACAGTCTTAGAGGGAGCTCTATTAGCTAAAGGTATGTATTCTATAGATAACTGACTTCATATCTGAACCACTTTGAAAAATAGCAAGATGAGGCTAGAGAGATTTTGCATTCTATTCTTTCTGTTACTTAGATGTTACTTCTTATATTTATCTAATACTTAAATGGTGGATTTTTATTACTGAATAGATTGAAAAATCATTGTTAATAGAATATGGATAAGAATTTTAATTTTGTGTTTTTGTTTAGAAAACCATTTTCTTAAAGTAGATAAGGTTTGAAATCATTAATTCTCTTTTTTGTTTATAGTTGTCTGTTCTGTGGTACTGTATTTTCTGTGTTTTAGTTTGCCTAATGACAGACTGATGGTAAAACTTTGGTTATTTTTATGGTTTTATAATGGAATTGTATTTTGAATATATGTTGAAAAGATGGCATAGTTTTACTTTTATTCTTAAATGCATTGTTATTTGTCAAAGTTTGATATTAAAGTGAAAATGGGTAAGTAAATTACTTGAGAATACTTAGAAACTACTTAGAATTTTAGGTAATCATGACTTTGGTTACTTTGACAACGCTTACTGATGCAGAAAAAGTGAGTTCATGTTAACCAAAATTTAGGTTTGTATAGATGATAACTTATGATTGACTGGCTGAGAGTAGGAAGTAAAGCTGCTTATCACTGCAAACTAATGTGCTTACTAATTATTTTAATAATTAGGAATGATTAGAATTTTTAAGTTGCATCTTGAAAATTTTAATCGGAAAAATAGACTGTAATTTTGTTTTTGAATTTGGTTGCTTTTCCCCCTCTGCAAACAGTGCTTTGCTGCAGTTGTAGATACAGTGGTCTCCTTCTTTTGGCTAGGTAATATAAGAAGTTCGAGCTGTGTGTGGCTTTGGTGACCGGCCAACTAGCCAAGCATAATGCTTAAATATGCCCTGCTTATTCTAGCTTTCTTCTGAAGAAAATATGTGCTGTTTGCCACCTGCTTACTGTGTGTAATGTAAGACATAAAGACAATTGGCGTATTGTTGTAATGAGCTCTTTAAAATCAGAAGGCAAGGAATGTTTGAGACAGTCTCCCCCACTCCTTGTCGTTGTTTTGTACTATACAGAATCCCAGAGGACCTCAACTTGTCTCTTTTCCTTTTTAAATCTTGTCCAGACTGAGGAGTAGGAAAGTGTATTTTTTTTGTTCTTGTTTTTTATAAATTACATGTTAAGATTTGCCATGAGATATTAATTTTATCATGCAGTCATTTGTGATTCTAAAAATTCTGTTGTCTTAATCTGCAAAACAAATGTAAATTTAGAATAATTCCATGATGTTGTGAGGACAATGAAAAGAATCTCTAAGCGGCAGTGGTGGCACACGCCTTCAATCCCAGCGCTTGAGAAGTGGAGGCCAGTGGATCTCTGTGAGTTCAAGGCTGGCCTGGTCTACAGAGCAAATTCCAGGACAGGCTACACAGAGAAACGCTATCTTGGGGCAAAAAAAACCCCTAGTCTGCATCCCTGCCAATTATCCTTTATGAAATAGCAGTGACAGTCTCTTGTCCCCTCTAAGGATGCTCCACTCCACTGTGGCAGCTTTAGGACAGAAGCTGTCCCAAGGAAACGCAGGTGGTCTCACTCTTCATTTTCTAGTTCAGCTCTGTTCTTTTCTCCCTCCAGCAGTAATGGTAACAGCAGTAGCTGGAGCAGTCTTGGTTTAGAAGGAGATTTGTATGAGGACAATTTATCCTTTCCAACATCAGACAGGTTGGTCCAGTTTAGACATTTAAAACTGATGAGTCTTTCACCACTAATGCATGATGTCATGTTCTTAAGAGAGCCAATATGTATCAACCTGCTTTTCTCCTGAATTTTGACATGATTCTGCTCGATACATTTACATCTAATGAAAGTTTCAACTAGCTGAAATATGAGTGACATCTAATTGCAAAATGTGTGACTGTTTGCATGGGTTGCTCTGCTTGCTATTTTTCATTCTACCAATGATTTCATTAAAAAAGAGCTTGCTTCCTACAGGATTTCTGTTGTTTTGTTTTGTTTTGTTTTCTTATGTAGTTTAATTTCATATATAATAAGAGTAGAAAAATTGTTTTAAAACATATTAAATGGCATTAGTAGAAGCAGTAATACTTCATTATTCATGGCATTCTATGATATTCAAATAGTATATTACTTAAAACCAAATTAGAATATTTCACCTTCATTTGAAGTTGCTTGGCTTTAAATGTCATGATAAGGAAGGGCTTCTGTAGGCACTGTGTGCAATCCAGATTTTAACATGAAATAATGTGAGAAGCAAAGCTTCCTTTTGATTGTCATTTCCTCCTTTCTAAATGTCATATGTCATATTGTAACATTTCATTCCTTACTACTTTTGTGAGAAGTGGTTTTAATCTATTACTAATTAAGCTTTTTTTTTTTTTAAACTACTTCTGTTGTTTTCTTTGAAAAGTGATGGACCAGATGATAGAGATGACAATCAAGAGGATGGTGTGGAAGGTTAGTCACAGTTTGTTTCTCTAAGCCTTTGTTTGTGTAAGTCCTTATGGTTTGTATTTATGCTCCTTATAGATAGATTTGGATTGTTAGTATGAAACACCACAAATCACCCTGTCTCAGAGACAGAAAGTTTGAGGAAGAAGCTTAGGATACATTTTTCTTTTCAAAATTTAAGTCTAAAATCCTTACTGACGTTACAGAATTAATTTATTGTAATTGCAGCATATGTATTACTCTGTGTATTAGTTACTCTGCTTGTGGCTGTGACAAAGTGCTTGCAGAAAGGGAAGGAGTTTCAGGCAGGCATGGCAGTGGGAACTGGTGTCTGGAGGAGGGGCAGGCAAGAACCCAGCAGAAGCAGAGGGTCTGCAGTTCTCAAAGACCTACCTAGTGACCTGCCTCTGTCAGGCTCCAAGTAATAATGATTTCACAATGTCTCAAAACAGTGCTACTTAGCTGGGACCAGGAGTTCAGTCAAACTATAACTCCCATGTTTTTCTTCAAATTGGTAACTTACAGAATTGGTATTTTTGACAAACTTACACGAGCTGAAAAGTAAACATGGAAAGGCACTTTAAATGTCCCTACCCCTCTCCCTCTTCTAATTCTGTGCTCACACATACACATATTTGAAGGAAACAGTCCTTCTTTTAGTGAACAGAGTAGTTCTTATGCCAACACTAGATATCATTGGCTGCAGAGCTTTGAACATGGTTTGGGATCTTAATTCATATACTAAAATATCCAAGTGAGCCTAGAGACTTCATTCACAGCAAACCTGTTTTCATTGTATGCAGATAGTTTTTGAACTATGTCTTCCTCATATCTTCCTTTTTTTAAAGTATGAAAATGATAATACTTTCTATAAAATAGCACATTTGAATTGAACTAGTGAAATTTTGTTGTTTCATTAGAAGTAGGAAAACTGAGGGCTAGGGATGGCTTAGTGTGTTCTATGTTGAGAGTACAGCCCTGTACTCTTGTGCCAAAAAAGTAGGCACACTCAGACATTGACAAATGTTAAAGAGAATTTCTTGAGATATAGAGTACAACCCCTGAGTTTGCAGCCAGTTTATCCACAGTGTTCTTTTTCAACTGACATTGTCAAATTTAAGATTACTGCTATTTAGACAATTTTAAATTACACTTATTTGTTTTGTATAAGTGCACATGTATGTGTGTGCATAGCTGTGAACACATGAATGCCTCTATTGATGCATCTCACATGGAGTCAGTTCTCTCTTTCTACCATGTGGGACCTACAATTCGAACTCACGTCATCAAGCTTGGCAGCAAGTGCCTTTACCAGCTGAGTCATCCCACTAACCCAGAGTATTTATATATATATATATATATACACACATACATACATACATACATACATACATACACACACATACACACACACACATATGTGTATATATACACATATACATATATATGTATATATATACATATATGTGTATATATATGTAAAGATTTATCTTTATTTTATGCAAATGGATCTTTTGCCTACATCTGTCTGTGTAGTACCCAAGAAGGCCAGAAGAGAGAATCAGATTTCCCTGGAACTGGAGTTACAGACAGTTAAGAGCTACCATGTGGGTGCTGGGTGTCAAATATGTCTCCTCTGCAAGAGCAGCCAGTGCTCTTAACTACTAAGTCTCTCCAGCCCTTGTTATAATTTTCAGAGTCAGAGATAGTCTACATAATGTTTGCTTTTCTTTTGCTCATTAATGTGTTGGTCTTTAAAAGTCATATACCTCTCCCTAATAACTCTCATGAACATAATTATTTCATGAACATGGTTATACATGTCATGTTATTACTTAGTTACTATTATTCTTAGTTATTACTTAGTTATTACTCAACTAACTTTGCTGAGGAATGATTAAGAGAAGTGGTACAAGTTAATATGAATAAAATAATTCGTTAAAAGAATTAATCAGTGGGCCTGAGAATCTTTTCTGTTATGTGGAAACCAGGAGTTAACTATATGTGGTTGTGTCTTCCTCAGCTCTTGATATGATAGGCATCTCTCATATACGAAATAACAGTGGACTTGAAATTTGTTCCATTAGAAGATCGATTGCTTTAGATTTACAGAAAGCCTCAAAATTAGGGAATTAGAGATAACCTGCTTTTTAAACCTCCCTTCCTTCCTTCCTTTTTGTTCATTTTGGTTAGGAGGCTTCAGCCCTAACTTCTGTTGAATTTCCCATCAGGCCAGGCAAACAGCAGGCCCTAACCGAGGAAACCCAAGCAATGTGGAGAAGCGTTAAGTGACTTAAGTAAACACTGCAGGGTTTACTGGGGGCCTTAGACACTGTTTTGTTCCATAGTATATCAGATCTTTAAGACAAACAGACATTCAAACCATTTCCTAAATTAATTTTAAATTAAGTTTTATGTTTAGCATACAAAGCGATGGGTGGGTTCCATGTTGTTTTCTGAATGTGTGTCATTATACTTTCCTCTTACTCATCCCTGTCTCATTGTCCCTTATTCCCTATGCTTCTCTCTTGTTGGTCCTTCTCTCTACCACAGAACCTCCCTTCTGCTCATGTCACATGACTCCCATTACCCTTGCTGCCCTCCCCCTTGGGATGTTTTCCTCTCAGGGGTCTTCCTTCTAATTTCATGACCCACACAAACATACACCACACAAACATACATGTATGTATGTATGTATGTATGTATGAATATGCATAATTTTAAATGTTGATTCTGCATATGAAAGAAAACATACACTAGACCTACTTTTGAATGAGACTAACTGGCACAAAGGGAGAGAAAAGATAAATTCCTGAGAATACCATGGATCAGAATTTTTACATTAAAAATAAAGGGCCAACACAAATTCTAAAAATGATTTGTAGTGGTTTAGGGTTCCTTATATACTTTAACAGAAAAATGTCCATCAACAACAAAGAAATCCATCAACATTTCCATTATTAGTACATACTGGCTTGTGGACTGAAAGATGTTTATCAACAACAAAGAAATCCATCAGCATTGCCATTATTAGTACATACTGGCTTGCAACTGTTAGCATGCCTTAGGTACTTCTTGTACTCAGTCATCAGGAGTATTGAACATGATATTGGTTCCATCAACCAGCTAGGATATCATCTTTGTATTCAAAGCATCATTCTCCTTAACAAGAAAATAAACTGGAGAGCAGTGACTTTCTGTATTATATTTAAATACACTTCAAACAGTATTTTACATTTGTCCCATCAGTAAATAATCAAAGTTATTCCTTTGTTTTAGCATTATTTTGTCCTTAAGAAATGCTTTATTTGGTATTATGATATTAATAATATAAAAGTTAAGGAAAGCATTCACTGGAATCTTTAAATTGAAACCAGAGTTTTGAAAGTTGAGTTGATGAATTGCACTTCATATTGTTTAAATTTACTGTTAGATTTGCAGCAAAATGGAAGGACTCTACTAATTACAAACATTGACATGGAGCTGGGAGCAGTAGACCCTCAACTAAGGATTATTCTTCAGTGGCTCGTTGCCTCTGAGGCTGACGTTGCAGAACTTTATTTCCATGACTCTTCAAAGAAGGAGTTTGTATTAGTAAGTACCTCCCTTCTAGAGCGGTTGTGAGGAAATAGTAACACTATGTAATGATCTTACCACATTGTTGGTTTAGCAAAATGCTTGCTGATTGTACAATATTAATACATAGGCCATGGAGTCTCATAGTTGGGGTTCAGATGTCAGCCCTTCCACTTTCCAGTAGGTGTAACCTGGGACAGATGAGTCAGTGAATGCTTTAGTTTTCTCAGTTACATTGTGGGATTAGAGGATATAGAATATAGAATTTACCTTCCGGTTTGTGAGGATTAATTAAAATATGTAAAAAGCAAATGCTTGATCTAATGCTCTAACCCTAAAATTTAGATGGCAGTAATAAGCAGCTAATGTATTCTTAAGAAAAGATCCAGCTATTCTATTTTACTGATTCATAATTGTACCTAATTAATTAGGTCTTTCTCATCTTCATGTAAATAAGAAGCTAGTATAGTGAAAAACCAATAAAAGATTAGATAAGATAATTTCTTGAGTACTTTTTAGTATGTACCAAGCATTGTATTAATAGGGATTTTTAGTTTATAGTTTTAAAAGTGTTTCTCCCCTGGTTTTTCTTATGAAAATTTGTATTAATCTTACCATAGGATATAAAACAGTCCAGTGAATAACCATTATAGATCTATCAATAAAGACAGAAAAGGAAAACCCAAGTTACTCTTAGTTTCTGGTTCACAATTGATGATAGTATTGTTGGAAGATGTCTGAAAGATGTGGACACTCTGACATTGACTTTTACTTAGACTTTATCGCCTTAAGGATAAATGGGAGATGACATACAATTGTATGTCAAGAAGATATAAACATACTTCTATGTCACCAGGCAGTGGTGGCGCATGCCTTTAATCCCAGGCCTTGGGAGGCAGAGACAGATGGATCTCTGTGAATTCGAGGCCAGCCTGGTCTACAGAGTGAGTTCCAGGACAGGCACCAAAACTACACAGAGAAACTGTCGCGATAAACAAACAAACAAACAAACAAACAAACAAAAAACGTATGTAAGTGTCAAAAGAGAAGCAAGATTAAAGACTTATCCTGAAAGACACTGTCAACAAAGTGAGAAGACATTGTACATATGGAAGGAAATACTTGAAATTGTCTATCTGGTAAAGTTCTTAGACCTAGCACATACAAAGAACTCCATCTTAAAAATAAAAAGGCACATAGTCTAACTTAAAAATGCACCAAGAGTTATTACTACATGTCTTAGTTAGGGTTTTTATTGTTGTGGTGAAACACCATGACCCAAAGCAAGTTGGGGAGGAAAGGGTTTACTTGGCTTACCCTTCCATATTGCTGTTCACTATTGAAGAAATCCAGGAAGGAACTCTAAACAGGGCAGGAACCTGGAGGCAGGAGCTGATGCAGAGGCCATGAAGGCATGCTGCTTACTGGCTTGCTTCTCCTGGCTTGCTCAGCCTGCTTTCTTATTTATTTATTTATTTAATAAATATTTTAATTTTATAATTAATTTAAATTTACATATCAGCCACGGATTCCCCTGTCCTCCCTTCTCCCCCCCCCCAGCCTTCCCCCCAATCCACCCCCCTTCCCACCTCCTCCAAGGCAAGGTCTCCCCTAGAACCCACGACCACCAGCCCAGGGATGGCACCACCCACCATCGGCTGGGCCCTCCCCCATTGATGACTAATTGAGAAAATGCCTTACAGCTGGATCTCATGGAGGCATTTCCTCAACTGAGGCTCCTCCTCTGATGACTCTAGTTTGTGTCAAGTGGACACAAAGCCAGCCAGTACACTGCATGTCTTTGGAAAATAAAAACATGAAAGGGTGTTCAACTTTACTAGCCATTAGGAAAATGCAAATCAAAAGCACTGCACTCTTCACACCCTGTAGGGTAACTGTCAAGGTGGGTAATACCAAGTGTGGGAGGATGTGGAGACACTGCATCCTTAATACAGTTTTAGGTGAGAACCTAAAATGGTGAAGCTGTTGTGGAAAACATCTGACAGATCCCCAAAATGCAAAGTACAATATTACCATGTTACCCAGCATTCCACTGATCGGTGGTGTGCACTGGAGGGACATGAAAACATATGTGCAGAAAACATATCTACATAAAAACCTGTGCAGAAATGTCCATGGCAACATTATTCATGGTAGGAACAAAGTAAGAATGTATTATAGGCCTATAATCCCAGCACAGTGGAGGTAGAGGCAGGAAGATTACTGTATATTTGAGGCCACCTTAGGCTAAATAGAGAGTTCTGGCAAAGGTAGGGATACATAGTAAGATCCTGTCTCAAAGAAACAAACCAGGAGAAAACAAAAAGAGAGTTCTCCATCTGTCCATCAGCTAATGAATAGAGAGGGAGCTTTGGTGGTTAGTACAAACTAGTAGGGCATTGAGCTATGCTATACCATGGTAAACCCTCAAGATAACTATGCTGAGCAGAAGACCACACACACAGTTTACATTTACATTTCTATGAAATGCCCCAAAATACACAAATCTATAAGACACAAAGTAGATGAGTGCTTTATCTGAAGGTGTTAGGGAAGATGAAGAGGAGCTTCTGATGTAGAGGGCTTCCTTCTGGTGTGAGGAGAGAACATTCCAGTATAAATTGTGTGGTAGTTGTCTTCAGTTCATTGATATACCAAAAACCCATTGCATATGAATTATATCCCACAGCTGTTTAAAGAAAAGAACATTTGCAGTAAAATAGTTTTTCAGAATTTATTTTACAGATATTTTCAAACTTAAGAATTCTTACAGAGTTGAATAGACAGAAAAGTGAGCGAGGCCGTTCTGTTTTTTTGTGGTAGACTTTGTTTAAACCCCTGTTTACTCTTTTGCCTGCTTTTTTGTTGAAGCATTACATTTCTTAACTTAGAAAGCCATGTTTCCGTTGGGGCTGGAATGTTTTCCAGAATACAAACCACACTATATGGTGTGGAAAGAAAATCCACATCCTTTTATTAAGCTTGACATTGTCGTTATTATTTTATGTTCCTAATTGAGGGTGTGGCAGATGTATTTAGTTAGGTGAAGAATTTCCTGTAGACGGTTTGACTCTGCACTCCCACACAGACTCTGCACTGCCAAGGTTTGTGTTCTGTTTCTAGCAATCCTGAAGTGGCATTCTGTGGAGATTTGTTTATATAAAGGGCGAGAAAGGAAAATGTTTAATTTGGGTAAAGGGGTGGTGGTTGAAGGGAAATCTCATAACTGGGAAAGAATATTTCATTGTCAACAGCAGGTTCCCAGTTTTGTCTGAAGATAAAAATGAAAACTCATTGGTACGGCATTGTTTTCTGTTGATGTGTGTTAATGTCTGTTAATCCTTCTTTCTTAGCTTTCAAAACAATTACAAGAGAAAGGATGGAGAGTGGGAGATGTCCTGCAGGCTGTGTTTAAATACTACGAAATGCTGGAAAAACCTTCAAGTGAGGGAAGATGCAAGTCGCTCTTCGATTGGCTTTTGGAAAATGCCTAGAACAACCTCCAGACCAGTATATTTGAGTGTTTGTTTTAGGAAGTAAGAAACTGATGACTTAGGTTTAGGGTGAAATTCAGATACAGAATATTAACATTTTAATTGAATTGAGAGGAAAGTAAGAAGCCTTTTCAATGCTTTCTGTCATCATACTGTACATGGTTCATACTTTTGTAATCTTTGTCAAAGTATTCTCTTTACTTATTCTTCTATACATGCGTTTGTGCTGTGACGCTGAGAAATGTCTGTGAAGGAGGATCTAACCCTGAGGCTGGGGCATTGTCTGACAGCATTTGCTTGGATCCACATAGTGCTGCTGCAAACAGGGCTGAGGCGGCTGGCCTGGCCCATGTGATGATTTTGTTCCTTTGAAAACAAGTGGCATCTGATGATAAGTCATCTGACATCAAGAAAGATACTTTGTTGTTTGTTTATTTCTGATAAGTTTGTAATCTTTATGTACTATTCTTTCAAATAAGCTTCCACAGTTCAGCTATTGGTACTTGTAGATTTCCCCAGATATTTAATTTGTTAGCATATTCCTTAGTGATTTAGGATTCTGTGACACCATAAGTGAGTTTCCCTAGGCTTCCATCAAGTGATGTTATTTGCTAATGCTGCCAATCATTCTGGAGTGAAAAAGAAGAGGGTGGGGGAGAGGTGTTGTGAGAGAGTGTGTGCGTGCAAGAATAAACTTGAACTTTCCCACTAGTTTATTCTCTTTTACTTTAGTGTTTTCTTAGTTAGAAACCCACCGTTAACATTAAATAAAATGTCTAGATATTTATTGTGCAGTAAGAATTTTGTCTTTGATTTATTCCACAAATAAAAATTCAGGTTGTAAAACACATTGAAATTTTAAAAATTAATGTGGAAATACACTCAGAGGAGCCTAATAATGATTTTCAGTGCTGGATTTTTGAAGAAGAAAAAAAAAGACCCACCCACTTCCCTAAGAATAATTTTCTTTTAGCACAGTAGGTACCCCTCCCTCAGTAAAATGGATCTGACCGTGATGTTTCCTCACATCATCTTTGGCTCCACATTCCCTACTATGGTTTTAGAAACTGCATGTTGACGTGAGTGAGACGAACCAGGCTCTGTCTCAGTTGTGTCTACGATGTGTGCAAATGTTGTAGGCATTCCTTCCACTAATGGATTCTGGAATCAAGGGTAAATCATTTTGTGTGTGTGTGTGGGGGGGGGGCTGTTGATTTTGCTCTATTAGTTTCTTTTTCCCCCAAGCTCTGACTTTTCTAGAAGCTGCAGTGAATAGAAGGCATAGCACCTACCAGGGCACTTGCATTAATTTGCGTTAGTAATTATGGTGGAGAAATGTATTTTACAGAGAAAGCCTCACCTTTGCTTTAACTCCAGAAACAATTTAAGTATTTTGAAACTACATTATGAACTTTAGTTTTTCTCCATTTAACATAGAGACGCAAGGCCAGCCTTAAACATACATTTTTCTAAAGTTTCTTCAAGTATTTTTCAATATGGGGAAATGCAGGGAATTACACCCAGGTGTGCTTTTGTGCAGTTGTGGGCTTATACTATACTTGTACAAGGAACTCTCACACTGCACTTACATCATTTGGGTGTATGTATTGGTTAGATTAACAGGAAAGCTGAGTTCTAAATTTCTCTGAAGTGGAAATGCCTATATATTGGATTTATAAAATGGAAACTGCTTAGGCTTATTTATGTTAATGGTATAGTCATTTGAGGCAAGCTTCCCCTTCTGCTCCTGTTTCTTTGGCATTTTGGTGAAGCTGCGTTATGCCCAGTGTTCTTTATTTAAGTGCTACCTAGTGACAGCAGTCAGAGGCGTTGGTCTGCGTGGTAACTCTAATGGCAGGGCTCACACCTGTGTCAGTTCTGTGTGCAGGAGCGCGGAGGAAGTTACAGGTATTGGCAGGGTGAGCAGAAGTATGGGTCGTTTCCCTGTAGAAAGTGTTGGCATGTAGAGCGAAGCTGTGGGCCAGGTGCAGTGTAAAGCAAGCTGTTCCGAAGTATTCTGTGGTTTTCCCAGACTCGCTCCATCTGTTTGTGTGTTCAGTCTTCGGAGCTTCTCTGCTGAGCTAGCTCCACCTTACAGGTCTCTTGACATATTTATATTGGAACATTGTATACTGCCATTATGTACATTTTTGCTCCTACTGAAATACATTTCACTGGAAACGGTTAAAATTGTGATGTGCAGTGAGCTGATTTGCCAATTTTAAAGGCGTTTTGTGATAGACAGAAAGTGAGAGACCTCTGCAGAGGAGCTTCTGGATCTATCTCACACGAAAATAGTGCATTTGTTTGTATCCATCTTTTCCTAAGTTGAGTTTAAATGACATTTGTATTTTATGTGTTATAAATGTTGATTTGGAAAATTATTTCCTCACTCATTCAAGAGGAATGGTTCACAAAAAAAAAAAAAAAAAAAAAAACCACAGAAGAAATTGCAGTAGAGATGGGCTGGCTCCTTGTGATGTAACGCTAACGTTACAACAGCCTTCAGTGAACACATGTAGTGTCTTCGTACTTTGAGAAGTGCTTCATATATCCCTGAAGATATTTAATGTGAATTAGTTTAATTCATACTACTATAATTCTGCTTAGCAAAGGATTTACATTGCTGGTAGGAAGAAGCTCTATGTATTAAATGCACTGTGTAGAAAGTAATGATAATTGACCCCTTTGACAGCTGGCAGCTTTGACAGTGGTGGTGCATGGTCTCCATCATCGGTTCCAGAGCCACGTGACGGCCTGCTGTTTCTCCAACGCCTATCACCAGTTTCTAATCAGTGTATTATTTTGTAATTTTTCAGAGAAATCTTTACACAGAGTTTAAATATGCTGAGTCCGCACATGGTTAGGGAAAATGCTTTCTATTTAAAACCCTGTCTGCCTGTCACCAGCACACAAGAAGTTGAGAATGTCTGTGGGAGTTGGAAGGGCCATACTCAAGTGAGGTGCGCTTTTCTCATTTTCAGCACAAGCCCTGTAGGCATCCCGTGTTTACTGTGTGCCTGCTCTGCACAGGCAGGCACGGTGCTGGTCACTCCTGCCACTTTATTTATTTATTTTGACCATCTGTACATTCCTTTCATGTAGTTAGAGCTGTTGTTCTACAAGTTCTTATTTCAATTTGTTGTACGGTTTGAATACTATTTAATGCCAGGTTTATATGTTGCTGGATTCTTGCTGCCTTTGGTTACTTGTGTCGTGTTCAAAGTGATCTGCATTCTTGTTCAGTTACTGAATATTTAGTAGAAGCGACTTAGAATAATTGTGGCCATCTATTTGAGTTTGCTCAATTAGTGCATTTAGTCTTAGAATGTGTAATAGTAACTCCTCTTTTTGCTCTTGAGTAATTTAAACTTCATTTACCAAAATAGGAACTTCAAGATGCACTTAAGTTTTGTTTTAGCAGTGGCTCAAAAAACATTTCAGAAATTACTTTTGTAATTATTTGCAATTAATTGTTCTTTTCTCTTTATTCTTGTTCAAGCCTGTGATCTTTCCTCTCCCAGCTAAGAATTCAATAAATTTAAGAACTGTCAAGCTGTGGTTTTCATTCTGTAGCATTCTGTTCATTCTGTGTTGAACTAAAACAAAGGCATTCAAGACTGCTATGTTAGAAGACACAAAAGGAGCTAAATGCTTATGTCATGGCTTTGTTTTGTTTTGTATTTTGAGGCAAGGTTTTTCTGTGTAGCCTTGGCTGTCTTGGAACTGGCTCTGTAGACCGAGCTGCCCTCAAACTCAGAGATCTGCCTGTCTCTGCCTCTCAAGGGCAGGAATTGAAGGTGTGAGCCCGGCTTATGTCCTGGTTTTTGAGGACAAGGGGAGTTAGGGATATTTTATTTTAGTTGAACACTAGATTCTGACCATTTCAGAGAGGCCCTTAAGAGTACTGTAGGGATTTAGAAGCCAGGCTGCCCATTTTGGATTTAATGCGAAGTTGAAGGATGTTGCCTCAAACATGAGCATGATTCTAAGATTCTTTTGATCTAGTTTGTGCATTCTTTGGTAATGAACAGAGATCATACCCCTGACACATCAGGTATGTGAGAACATACCTGGGAAAGTTAGCTCCTGGTTTTAGGTATTAACATGCATGGTAACAGTAGTAGTGGAACTCCACACTTACATAAATTGCAATAGGAAAACGGAAAAAAATAGTATTGGTAGATGTGAAGGTATGAGTTAAATTTATAGTGGGATTTTACTAGTAAAATTTAAATATTTTTTATTTTTAGAAATATTGAGTATCAGGGAAATGAACTAAAAGTACAGTTGTTAATTAATTTACTCACACCTCACACTTTAAACTTTCTTCATTATCAATATTATATCTCAGAGTGAGACTTAACTACCATCTGTGAACCTACACGCTATGACTGTCCAAAGCCCATGATTTATGTTAAGATTTACTCTTAGTATTACATATCCTGTGAGTTTGGACATACACATAATACACCATTGTAGGATCATACAAGTACATCCATTGTCTGGTAAACATTTGATACCCAGAAACTAGAGAACTCATTAATGCTTCAAAATGCTTGGAACTAATAGCAGACATGTAAACCTTGGGTATTAAGTACAGTATGGTCATAAAGAAGACAATTAAATGCTGACACAAACTAGGGAAGATTCCAAAAAGAAAGGTCCTAAAGAATAAGACATGTAGCAGGGTTTTTTGAGTGAGTTAAGGCAGGAGATCATTTGTGATTTGTTCTGAGTACAGCATGGAGAATGAGGCACAGGGGGCGTGAAGCATCCACACAATTTCCCGAGTGTGAAAGATGGAGAGCTCGCTCGTGTATGCAGAGGTGAGTACTACATGATGTCCTGCACTATGGACAGGATGAGGGGCGAACACGCAATGAAGAGGAGATGTCGCATCGTTCTCTCTTGTCCTTTGTAGTGTGCAGGTGTCACACACTTACTTTTGTTCTATAGGCCAAGGACGAAGATACGCAGATTGAAAGGAGTGACATAGATTTGAGAGGGAATTCAGGGGTCAGTGAGATGACTCAGCAGGGTAAAATGCTTATGGGACAAAGCCTGAAGACTTGAGTTCAGTCCCCAGGACCCATGTAAAGGTGGAGAAGAGAACTGATCCACATAATTGTCCAAATACACAAATGTGTACATACACACACAAACACTTAACTAACACTAATAAAAATTTTAATTAAAAATAAAACTGAAAAGGGACTTAAGTCACAAGTTTGTCTTTAGCTCTTCCCTATGTACCACCCCCCCTTTAAATAGATACCATAATGGATTTTGTGTTTTATAGTAAGTGATTGAGATTGGACTTTAAAAAAAATTTATTTTTGGTGGAGTCACATGTCACAGCATTCATGTTGAAATCAAAGGACAGTTTGTGGGAGTTGGTTCTGTTCTACCTTTTAGGTTCTGGGGATCAAGCTCAGGTCATTAGGCTTGGCAGCAAGTACTTGTGCCCACTGAGCCAGCTTTGTTAGACCAAGGCTGGACTTTTTATGGAGTTCTGATATGTTTGGCTTGATAGAAGATCTTTTAAAAGTAAGTACGAACAATAAAGGAGATGCTGCATTTAAATATGCTTTGGATTAATCAGCTTAATTTGAATGCTCAGGAGCAGCAATATAATAATAATCCAGTAGGAGATAAATGACGATTGTCCCTTGTTCCAGAGCAAGTTTTCATTACTTCTGGAAGGTCATACTCTCTATGTCTTGCTCCTGTTTCTTGGGGCCTGTGCATGGAGGTGTTTTGTTCTGAGACAGGAACTCCCTTGGGTAACACAGGCTGGTCTCTTAACTAGATGTTTCCTTGCCTTAGCCTCTGAGTCTGAGAGAAGGAGGGTCATTTGTGAGTTCCAGGCCAGCCTAGGCTACATAGCAAGATCTTATCTTAAGAAGCCCAAATAACTGAAGTTTAGAAGACTGTATGTACAGGAGAAGGGTAAAGTTTGGGGCAAACAGGAAAAAAAAAAATTCCACAAGTTTCTGTTCCATCTAGAAGTGAATAAAGGCAGGGAAAACCTACCCCACAGTTCATGAGCTCAGCTCCTGTGTGAGCCTGTGGCCTCAGCTGACCCTAGTGGGTGGTTTAAAGTCTTCAAAGCAAGGAACTGCTTTAACATTCTTCTGTTAGGTCTCCATGCCTGTCAAAGTGAAAAAAGGATCTTGAGGAGCCATCTTTACCCCAGACTTCAGTTATTTCTAAAGGCTCTAAAGTCCAAGCCATAAAAAGATAGGGAAATGAGAAATAAAGTTTAGTGTTTAGGAAAAAAAGAATTGTAAAACCATGAATGAAAGTGATGGAATTAGAACCAGTTCACAGACTGGTGTAAGAATATGAAGTAGCTGTCACTTTTAAGACACAGTATCCAGGTGGTGGTGGTGCACACCTTTAATCCCAGCACAGAGGTAGAGGCAGGTGGATCTCTCTGAGTTCAAGGCCAGCCTGGTCTACAGAGAGAGTTCCAGGACAGCCAGGGCTACACAGAGAAACCCTGTCTTAAAAACAACAATAAGAAAGACAGGAAAGCGTAAATATGAGTAGAAAGCTACTTCTCATCTACTGAGATGGCTAAATAACAACATAGATAATACCAAGTGTTGCCAAGGTTATAAAGAAAGTGAAGTCTATACACACTGCTGCTGTTGACAGGAATTTAAAATAATGCAACCACTTCAAAAATTCTTGGTCAGTTCAGCTTCTATGTAGGATGCCATGTACCCTAGCAATCTCTTTCCTATGGATATGCCCATGAGAAGAGGAAATGTCTCCACAAAAACTTGTAAGTAAATACAGCATTATCCTTAATGGCTCCAGAGTACAAGCAACCCAAATGACAACCAGTTGAAAAATGCATAAAGAGATTGTGGTTTATTTGTACAATATTATTTAACCTTTAAAAAATGAAGTAGAGATCTGTGCAACAGTGTGATTGAGCCTTGAAAACGGTGTGTTAATTATAAGAAGTCAGGCACAGGAAATCAACTATTGTGTGAATCCATATACATATATAGTATATATCATATGCACACTATATATGTATATAGATTGTGTATACAATAAGCAGGTTTCAGCAGATTGTAGGTTAGTGTTTGCTAGTTGCTGGGGGAAGAAGGCGATGAGGAGTGACTGTTTAGTGCTACAGGGTTTCATTGAGAATGATGAGATAGTCCTAGAACTAGATCTGATGATGTTAACCCAGTTTTTGAATATACTAAAACCCACTGAATTGTGTATTTTAAAACAATGAATTTTATAATATAGGCCATGCCCAACAAATCTTACATGGAACAAAAAAAAAATAGTATTTAGAAGCAAGAATGTCTTTTAAATGTAAGCCAAAATAACTGAGACTCACTATTTGAGGCTGACAGTAGATTAGATATAGCTGAGAGAATTGGTGAATTGGAAAAAACTATACAGACTGTTTCTCAAAGTCAGTGATGGGGTGGATATACAAAAGAGGGTGGTGTAAAAGTGTTAAGGGAGAAGAATCTAACAGAAAAAAGGAAAAAAATCCTAAATAATGGAAAAGATTGCTGGAAACATCTCAGAAACAGCCATTCATAGACTTAATCTAAATATCTTAAAACCTGTATTTTCAAGGGATGTATGCATGCAGGCATGTATTTTTACTTTTCAGGACCATTCAATAAGCTAAAATTTCTAGGGTGACTGATAAAAGAATAGACGTATTAAAAATTAGTAGAGGAAAATATAAGTGAAGTTAAAAAAAAGAGAGAAAAAGAATCCAGATGTGTCAGTGTAGAGCCTCAAAACTGGACAAAGTTCTGAGAATAAGAGACTGCTGGGTGCTCAGTCCTAAGCAAGTCATCTGTATCAATCCCCCCTCCCCTAAGGCTCAGGGAACAGTGTGAGAGGGAGCTGAAAGAATAAGCCAGAGGAGGAGGTGGCATGCTCAGAAATGC
>CABHPH010136423.1:0-55171 GCA_902168325.1 Peromyscus nudipes | reverse complement strand
TTTTCTCTGTGTAGCCCTGGCTGTCTTGGAACTTGCTCTGTAGACCAGGCTGGCCTGGAACTCAAAGATTCACCTGCCTCTGCCTCCCGAGTGCTGGAGTTAAAGGCATGCGCCACCATCACCCTGCTGAGTTTTGGTTTTATGTCTCTTTTTTTCACCCTTTCTTTTTACCAAGAAATAAATGAATCCAATGAAGAAAACGTGAACAAAATGATTCTTATCTTTTAGGTCAGACAAAACAAAAGTCCGTATTAATTATTAGAATTACTTAGTGAGTATATCTGTAATGCTTTGAAGGGCTCAAACTATTTTGAAGACAGGAAAGTATCTACTTGCAGGACTGACACAGAACCGTGTGCCAGGCCATACAACATAGTAGTTAAGTAGTCACATTGTAGGGAACGGAGTGTCCAGCTCCTGGTCTATTACCAGCTGCAGACTTTTGGCGATGTCGCTTCTGGGATTCGGCCAGCCGAGCTCCAACAGCAGTAGCAGAATCCTCCAGGCAGCCCCTAAAGTTCTGCAAAGTTTTGCTAAGATCGGTCCATCTTCCTCTGTTCAGTCAGCATTTGATGAACACCTACTCTGTGTGGAGTGTTGTGCTAGGAGGCAGCACATGATGGGTCCTTACAAAGTGTCTGCTGTCATCCAAGCTTCCTAGGCAGCTCTCCCGAAGACAGGAAGAGCTTGTTTCAGACTCTGTACATTTCCATCTATGGATGTTTGAATTCTTCATCATCCACGGATGTATTTGCGAATGAAGAGCAAGAGCAGCAGTGGCCTGGGCAACACGGGTGTGGGAATGCCCAGGGGCCACTAGCTCAAGTAACCTCTTCCTGTCATCCACCTTAGTCAAAAGATGGTAGATTAGGTGGCAGTGGAGATCTCCCTGCAAAGGTGTCCTGAAGGCTCCGTGGGAATAATGGAGGATTGGTAGGGTGAGGTTGGCTAGGGTGAGAGGGAAGTCCAGAGGAAGTGAGTACCATACGCAGAGACTGTGAGACACGTGATGGAGAGGCGTCCTCCCCTGCTCCCCGAGGCATTCCCATCTCGGCCTGGGAACATTGGCTTCTCCCGCGCCCCGTCCCTCTTCACGACCTTTGTGTTGCTCTTGCGCGGCTCTCATCCCTCCCTCCACTTTTCTAATCATTTCGTCCCCAACCTCTGAGTCCTGTAGATGTAACCAACCGTCTTATTAAATAAGAAACACAAAGCCAATACAAAGATGAAAACCAAGAGGTCAGAGCAATAGCTAAGAGCTAAAAACCTTACCCTTCCTGTCGCTGTTGCTGTACCTCTCTGAAAGAGACCTACTTCCTGTGTCTGTCTTTTTTTATAGAGTTTCTGTTCGGCCTTCTCATTGGTTGTAAACCCAACCACATGACCTCCTAGTTACTGCCTGTCTGTACAGACCTCCAGGTCTTCTATGGTTGGTATTGAGATTGAAGGCGTGTGTCTCCAATGCTGCCTGTATCCTTGAACACACAGAGATCTACCTAGCTCTGCCTACCAAGTGCTGGGATTAAAGGCGTGCACCACCACCACCCAGCTTCTGCTATGACTTGCTAATAGCTCTGACCCCCGGGCAACTTTATTTATTAACATACAAATCACATTTCAGTACAAATAAAATATCACTATAGAGTCCCTTTGACATTTGGTTGTTTTTGTGAACATGATGCTGCTGTTTAAATTCTGAAACGTGTTGATTTATGAGCACGCTCAGAATCCTCCCCGGCTTGTCTGTAAGCCTCCTTTTAAACACCACAATGTGAACCTGCAAATTCACATTTATGCCCACCCTCCCCGTCCTGACCCCCACAAAAAAAATCAACATGTGTTCATCATGTCAGAATTTGCAAGGTGGCTTTACATGGGCTGTACTGAATCCCAGCCCTACTCAGCTGGTGTTCTTATGTAAAGTCTGCTTTCTTGAAGATCAGGACACTCTAAACCAGTGGTTCTCAACCTATGGGTTTTGACTCCTTTGGGGGTTGAATGACCCATTCACAGGGATTCCATATCAGATATTTATATTATGATTCGTAACACTCACAAAATTATAGTTATGAAGTAGCCATGAAAATAATTTTATGATTGGGAGTCACCAAAGCATGAGGAACCGTATTAAAGGGTCACAGCATTAGGAAGGGTGAGAACCACTGTTCTAACCACTCATACATCAAAGCTGAACGAAGCTGAGGCATCCTGACTACAGATGTGATGGCCTTCCTAAACTAGACCTTTGCCTTTTTCATAGTTAAGGCTGTTGCCCTGAATAAAAACTACAATTTACTCTTAGTGATTACATACCAGCTCACATAAAGTTTATATTGAGTAGAGTTCGGAGTCTTACTGGATTTGGGGGTGGGGGGGGACTAGAACCTTTTAGATGAATTACTCCTCGAGGTAGGCATCTCCCTGCACCCACACCACCCTATAGATGTAGGATTATTACTGTTTGCTCAGACTGGTTTTCGTTTAGTCCATTTTCTGAGATTAGAAGCCAACAACGTTATGTAAAGGACCATACAGTGAATATTTTTTGGCTTTATGATGCCACACAACTCAACCACAGGCTGCGTGACAATAAACAGATGTGACTTTGTTTCAAGAATACTTTATTTGCCAAAAGCAGACCGCAGCGGCCGACTTACCAACTGAGGTGGGATGTACAATTGTCCACTGTGGCATCTTAAATGAAAAGTTTTGGATTTTGGAGGATTTTAGGTTGTGGAAATTTTGAATTAGCATTGATTTTTCCATTCTCACTGCCCCAGACTCATAACTGGACCCTTTGTTGGGACTTGGAGTGATGTTCCAAATAAGTCATTGTGTTAGCGGGTTGCACAGTCTGCACATATCATCTTCTCTGTTAGATTAAGCACATCGTAGTGAACACTGGGGCTAGCCTAGCACACGGCCCTGGGGATACAGAAAGCATCCATTCTTCCCCAGCCTGCCTCCACGTGCACCTCATGTTCAGTGACAGAATTTGCAGTCTCCGTTTACTACTCTGGGAATGGAGTGAAATAGTGTGTGCCTTCTGCTTGTGTGAGATGAGATGCTGTCTGGCCAGGCGAACCTTACTGGTCAGCAAAGCCACTGGGGTGTCAGGGTACAGAGCTGCGTGAAGTTCATGTCCAGAAGTGTGAAGGTGAACGAGCAAGATTATTTTGCTGCCAGCCAGTCAGGACTCTGTACAGTAACAGTCATTTCAAGGCCTTTCCTTGCATAAAATGGCAAAGCTATGGCCACTTCCTGTTCCACAAAAGAAGCAGCAGTGTTACCAGACATCCCAGAGAATGGGAAAAAACACTTTACCAGCCGCACTGCAGACAAGGGGTGGATTTCCAGAATTTGCAATGAATTGCAGAAGTTAAATAACAAAAAAGTAAAACTGCCAATCAACAAATAGGAAAATAAACTGAATAAATGAGTCTCAAAAGAAAGAAGAAAAAGGAGAAAAGAAAGAATAAAAGAAAAAGAAAGAAACACAAATGGCCAATAACTATTTTTAAAAGTGTTTAATATCCCTATCAGGAAATGTAAATTAAAACTACTTTGAGATACCACCTCATCCCAGTCAGAATGGCTACCATCAAGAAATCTGACAGTCAATGTTGGAAAGGATGTGGAGAGAGAGGAGCCCTGATTCACTGATAGTGGAGGTGCAAATTAATATAGTCATTGTGAGATCAGTTTGGAGATCTCTAAGAAAAAAATGCCATATGACCCAGCTATCCCACCTCTGGGCATATATCCAGAAAACCTCACACCCACCACAGAGATACTTGTATTCCCTGTTTGCTGATGCCTTATTCACTATAGCAAAGATTTGGAGTCAACCTAATTGCCCATCAACAGATAAATGGATAATGAAAATTTGGTATATATATTATATATTGGTATATTTATATTTTATAAAATATAAAATGTATGTGATATACACATATGAATACTACTCAACTCTAAAGAAAAGCGAAATTAAAAGATCTGGAGAAAAATGAGTGGACTGAGAATTCATAGCATTAGGCAAGGTCATGCATTCTTGTCGTTGTTGATGGTGGATAAGTGCATAAAATATATTTGAAACTGAAAGTGTAAAATTTAGTATAAAACTGCATAGATTTCTATTCTAAATGCCTATAATTGTATACAAGTTCATTGAGTTATATAGACTGGGTCTGGTTACCTTTGGTGTGTAGTTTTTAAAATTTATTTGTACGTTTTGATAATAAAGTTTATTAAAAATTTTAAAGTTATCTTTGCTTTAAAAAAAAAAAAGGCTTTCTTAGGCCTACAGCTACTAGAGCACATTTTGCACCTCTTTGAAATAGGATAGTAACAGTGACTTCTTAAAGGAAGTGGCTGCTGGGACAATGGACCTGCTTCGGGGTCTTTGGCTCTCAGAAGCAGCTGTGAGATTGTTCCTATGCTCAGATGAGATGTGAGCTCACTGCTGGGAATCGTCTCAGCCTTAGGCATAACACTCATCGGGGACTCAAGGGACAGTCAGAAGATGCCAAGGCCTGTACTTCCCCTGCCCTCCGTGGCCCTTGAGTAATTGTGGTGCAGCTCACTCTGCGGAGAGTGGGGGGGGGGGAGGTTGGTGGTGGGAGTATAAGTCAAACCATGGCGTGGGCTTCCAGCAGCACCTGGCCTCTGTCCTTCCACCCCGAGGGGCTCGGGAGGCCTAGCAGAGGAAGAGAGAGGTTGAGTGTCAACAAGAAGGTCCTGTCATGGTTTCCGTGGTAAGTCATGGGGTTTCCAGGCCTCTGATTTCAGGGCCCACCTATCCTTCGTTGTCCGTCTTCTAACTAAGCACAGGTTGTCCCCTTGTCCCCAGGAAGTGGACAATGGGACCCTTCTGTTAAAACAAGAAAGCACTTCTGAAATTGGATTTTGATTTGTGAGAGATCAATGGATGAAAAAGGAATAATAAAATCTCTCAGTAGATCTAGGCACTTCGGCTTTTAAAAAACTTGGTCTTTTGGAGGCATTTCCCACTGCCTGGCCTGTCATGTGTATTTTCCAGTGTTGACGTTTTTTAGCCTTCTGACCACTGTGATGTGGGGGCGCTCTTGTTGCCACAGCATTTTAGAGGAGGAAACTGGTGTCTAGTGGTTTAAGACTTCTTGGCAGCTCTCATGGTGGTGCTGTGCATAGCCATTTGGAAATCTCTGGCCGAAGTGGCCATTTCATTGGCACTGACCATTACCATTGGCTAGCGCCGTTTCATTTATTCAGTGAAGCGTGGTGGAACTCCTGCTTGTGGGAATCCCAGAGAGCTCAAGTTCATTCTGGAGGCACCTGTGGAATAATAATTAGTTATAAAGAGGGAGGCTGAGGCCATGGGGACTTGGAGGGGAGCACCACTGTACCCACAGGAGCTGGGGTGGATCTTAGTGCAATGATACACTCGTGTGAACTCTCCAAGAGCAAGTAGAGTCTCACCGAAAAGAATAAGGGAGCCACGCAGCTCCTGGAAGGGGAATCAGCATGGGCAGGGCTTGGAACTGAGGCTTAGTGAGCCTTGGAAAGTCAGTATTACCATGCGCAATGAGAAGAGGGCAGGCAGACTCACGATACCCAGCTGCTGGGCTTCGTAGAGAAGACGGGGGAATCTCGGTGTATAATTGACCTGATGCGTGATGAAGGCTCAGAGGGATGGCTGTGAGGTGAGGAGATGCACAGCCTTAGAGTAACTGGTCTTTGTGGTAATATAGACAATGAAGGGAGTGAACTGGCTTGGGTATGAGTGAGTCCCCACGGAAGCTAACTGTGCCTAGGACTGGAGAGCATGGCAGAGGGGGGTCCAATGATATGATCTTGGTCCAGCAAGTAGATTTGGGGCAAAGAAGGTCGGGTGCATTTTCTCAGTGGCTGTTGTGCAAGGAGAGGGGATGGAGGGAATGGGTTTTTAGTTCCTGTGTTTTGCTTCTACTTCTCATTTACATTGTTTTTCTCTTACCATCGATCTGCAGGTAGAGCTAGCCCATGTAAAAGACATACTGGGGGAAGCTGGAAGTCACTGCAGAGACTACCAGTCTCAGGAGTCAAAGATGCTGTCTCCTTTTCCTTCTGTATTTCAGCTCCTCTCATGCATGGACTGAGCAACGCCCCATGTTGCCAGGTGCAGTGACCTGGGGCTCTTACTTTGGCCAAAGATAAATGCACTCAGCATTCATAAAAACAAACAGATCCAAACTGAGGAAATATCATCTCTGGCCAACTGAAGGATGAAATCTCTTCTAGGACTTTTGAACTATCAAGAATTTAATGATACCTTTGTGTATGCACATGGGCTACAAAGTGTGGGGAAGGAAGAGGCATAAATGATTTTCTCAGTTTGAATACTTTGGTAAAATTGAGTTACAGCTTCTTGGTACCAACTGTTTTTGTGATTTCTGCCTTAAATGTTGTTTTGCAATTTTATTTTCATTACCTACACTGAGAGAACTGAGTCCGGTCCATGCACACATTTTCCCATCCTCAAATTGAGGCTGAAACTACAGAGTCAGGCTGCTATGAGAACCCAAGGATTTCAATAATGGGAAAAGGTCAGTGCTGTTCCTGGGACGCAGTCAACACAGGCTAGTAAGTCAACTGTTTGCTGTGTCACAGATCCACAGTGCAAAGTCACACAGAAGGGCTTCGGGAGATCTGCGGAGCACATGGCTCCTCGTCCTGGGAAGCTGCCTACTCAATTCATCTCCAGAGACAAATGTGTGTGCTGTAGGAGGTCCGCGCACTCTGGAGAGAGACTGACCCCAGGGCCACCAAGAACAGTGTTCCAACAAGACCTGGTAGGGGTTTGTTTTAGCACACTCTCTAACAGCGAGATACGAAGCCTTCAGGAACCTTAACCCCAAACCCTCCCCACATCCTCCACCCACTCCCGCGCTCCGGACCTCTGACACCTTGGTACACATGGTGGAGGCTGTCTTTTGCTGGTGCTGGGCCAATTTCACCAAATGGGGAAAGTGAGTGGACAGAAGTGTCCCCAGGGGTTTTCCCTGCTACAGAAAGGACAGCAGAACTTACCCCAAGTCTGGAGGAACAAATGGTCCCTTTCCTTCCCTCCCTCCTGGCTGTTTGGTTCAGTCTGATAATGTCCACTGAAGGCAAGAAAGTCTAAAGCATTTCTTTTCATGTTTGTTTTACAACAACTCTCATCCCTATTGTTCCAATTGTGACATCCACAACACACATAGCACAGACTGAAGCGGAGAGAACTAAATGGAGACCTTGGCGCAGACCTGACGTCTGGTCCCTCCTATTCCCAGGGCCTGGGCTGTCCCGGCAGTCTGCATCATCTTTACAATTGGTGTCTTTGTGAAAAGCAGCTCAGGAACTAGGGAATATGTGGAAGTGGAAGGTGTACAGGGATTTGGAAACACACCCTTTACTATCCTGAAATCCACTTCATTCCAGTTTTAAAAACTTGATTATTTTTTTGAGACAAGGTCTCATGTAAAGCTCACTATGCACCCACCTAGCACAGGAAGCCTTGACCCCCTACTGCCCTGGCCTTCACCTCCCAAGTGTGGTGATTATGGCGTGTGCCACCACGCCCGGATTCATTTCAGTTTTTAAATCAATAGTCAAGGGCAATAAACCAACTTGACACATTACCATTAAACATTTACTGGTTTCTCGTGAGGGATATCAGGTAACCTCATGTCATAGGCAAAGGAGAAGCGTCCAAGTTCACAGAGCTCAGCAATAAAAATCCCTCCCCGAAGGCTTGGGAACCGCCTCTGGAGGTCACACTCACCCCAAACTCTGCTGTGCAGTCATTAACTGACACTGTCCAGCACCTCAGGCCGGAAGTCTTATCTCCTATGGAAAAGAGGCTAAAACGAAGGGGTTTTTGCAAGGAACTTGTTGATTCCTAGAACAGGGTTGAAAAACAAAAATCTCCCACCTGTACTTAACTGTCATAGGATTTGGGGTGCTGGGGTGTAGCTCAGTTGTGGGGTACTTACCTGGCATGCAGGAAGCCTAGGACTCTATCCACAGCACCATGAAAACAAAGAACCCCTACAAAGGATTTCTGACATTAAAAATTTTGAATGAAAAAGGGTAAAATTTTTAGTGAGTCTCATTTGGACTTGTAATCCAGCTATGGCAATATTTTACTTCAGTGAAAATGATAAAACTGAAATCTACCGATACTGTAGATCTCCATATCCACATATGTATCTCTCTGTCTGTGAGAATATCGTCTGAGGCGATGTAGAACATTAGCAGACAGTTTGCAGGAAGTTCACCTTGGTGACCGTCATAGAGTTAGTTACACTCAGTGTCCGTGTGCGGGTCTCCTATTGTTTCATTGGGAGTGTCTGGGTCGATGGCTCTCAACCTTCCTAATGTTGCAATCCTTTGACAAAGTTCCTCATGTTGGGGCGACCCCCAACTAAAAAAATTACTATGTTGCTACTTTATAACTATAATTTTGCTACTGTTATGAACTGTAAAGTAAATATTTTTTGGAGATAGAGGTTTGCTGAAGGGGTCAAGACCCACAGGTTGAGAATCATTGACTAAGTGGTTAAAAAAAATTGGATCTTCCCTTAGTTTCTCTTTCTCCATCTCCTCATTTGACCACATATATTTATATGTTCCCCTTTTTGGGAGAGAGAATGACTTAAGAAAACAAAACTATAAGAAAAGCAGCCATCACCCGTAATGCTAGGACCAGAAGATGTCAGTCACAATGATTTCTGCGGTTTGCCTTTTGTTGTGGCAGATGGACGTGGCAGAGCCTGTCTATCTTCAGAGACTGCCCTTGGATATTTTAGCACATTGAATAATTTAATAACCAGCTTGATTAAAAAGTCACCTGAGGATTTTGATCTGCATAGAAATTACAGCGACCCATGAAAAGATGGCTTCATAATTAAGCTTTCTTGAATCCGTGAACATGGTCCAGCTCTCTCCTATTCAAATCTTCTGTTTCACATTTCATTAAGACTCCTTTAAAAATATTTTTTATTCCACATTTTATTTATTGTATGAGATGTACATGGGCATGGCATCGTGTGGAGGTCAGAGGACAACTTCATGGAGTCGATTCTCTCCTACTTTTATGTGGGTTCATGGGCTCAAACTCAGGTCAACAGGCTTTTTATAAAGGTCTTGAATATTTTCCTTGAATATATTACTATTTCAAAAATTATTTCAAATGAAATCTTTTATTGATTGATTGGTAGAAGAATATGCACTCTGCATTCTTAATTTCACATTTCATAATTTTAAGTTTCTTTTTACATTTATTTCCTAATTCTAAATTTCTTTTTAGGCTTTCTATACTTTTTGTTTTTGAATGTATTTCAATTTTCCTTGCCTATGTTTTCGTTAAATGATGGATTCAAGCACTGTTGATTCTTAGTTGGTAATCACTGTATTTTAATTTTTTTGAAAACATATTTGTATATTTAATCTTTCTCTGTGTTTGGGTATATGAGTGTGTATGGGTATGGGCGAGTGTGTATGTGTGTGAGCACATGTGCCATGGAATACATGTGGAGGTCAGAGGACAGCTGCAGGAGTTAGTTCTCTACTATGTGGGTCCTGAGGTTCAAACTTTGATTGACAGGTTTGGTGGCAAATGTCTTTACCTGCTGAGCCATTATTATGGCCTGGTAATCATTGCGTTAAAAACATGTGATACTATGTAACACCAGCCAGTTTTTTGTTTAGTAGCAAAGCTTCCCTTTTTAAACAGCATATTTACTGTTAGTATGCTTGGAATTTTTGCCACACTCATTTACTTATTTACTTTATTTGTTATTTAATTTAAAAATGTGTGCCCATGGGAGGCCTGCCCCTTTCTGAACAGAGACAAAGGAGGAGTGGATGCGGGGGCAGAGCAGGAGGGGGGGAGGAAGCTGGAGGAGAGGAGGGAGGAAACTGTGGTCGGTATGTAAAATAAATGAGAAAATTTAATTAATACAAAAGTGTGTGTGTGTGTGTGTGTGTGTGTGTGTGTGTGTAAAAGAGTGTACACCAGTGTGGGCTATATATCAGGGTCAGAAGACAACTTTTGGGAGTCTACTCTCTCCCTCTATTTTGGGGTCCAGGAATGATACACAGGCCTTCAGTCTTGGAAGGAAGCCCTTTTACCTACCAAGCCACCACACCAGCCAGTCACAATTGTATTTAAAGGCTTTTATAGGCAATATGAAATTCTTACTTGCAATTATTTGCAGCTGAATAAAAATGGGGTGGAAGTTGTGCGGTGTGTCAGGAAGGAGTAACACCAGTGATGCGGGTACATGACAGTCCTTTGTGTTCCTATGAAAGGGAGGGTGCCATGTCATCTCTGCAGAAGCTGAAACTCCGTCTATTCTTGGATTCAGATGTGACTGCCGTGTTTCCTTTAATGGTCTTTTCTTTGAGTTGCTGTTTCACAATCCGTCAGTCTATTTTGGATTTGATTTGGTCAGGAATAAGAAACAGATTGGGAGAAGATAGTTGCTTGGATTTCACTGACATTTTCAGAAATATTGCTCAAATCACTATGGGTTTGTAAATTTTATTTTGAAACTTAGAGGTTAAAAACCTTAACTAGCAATCACTGTTTTATTAATCTTAGTCAGACACATCATCTCACTTACGAGCAGTTGCACAATGCATTGCTATTCAAAATATGAAAACAAATTATATCGATTTTTACTATTATCCATTGCATGCAAAATTGATTACTGTCTGGAGTAATTAAAATTTGATTCCTGTTGTCCTGTTGTAGATATGCAAATGGTATAGACTTTTGGTTCTGATAAAAAAAATTCCCAAAATCAAAGCAAAATATTTGTAAAATGAAAAATATCTTTACAGTTCCATAAATTTGAAAAATCTACCTCAAAATATATTTAAACATGCTTGATGTATTACAGAAAAGTCTTCCAACAAAGAACTCTCAATGGAAAAATGATACAGTGTATTTAAAACCTATTTGTGTGTATAAAGGCTATGATTTTTGCATTCCTCAGGGCACATCATTTGAAAACACAGACATGTACTATTATAGAGAGAAAAAGGCAAAAATTTTGATAACCTTTGAAATTTTGGAAAAGATTTGGGGAATAACTTCTCCATTGGGGATTTGGGGATATAATGTTTTCTGTTATGACTGTTCTTAAGAAAAGCAAGTATGCTCTATGGCTTGCAGCTAAGGGGATTTCTAGAGACGGAAGAAGATAGAACTTGGGTATTTGTCTAAGGCTGGCTCTAGCCTCTTCTCTCTCTGGCCTTTGTGTGATCTGTCTCTAACCTGTAATGTTTCTTCTCTGGATCACATGGGCTCTTGACTAGACCCTGTCCATAACTCTATATGAGAACCTGGATTCTGAGGCCTGTTTGCTTGGGTTTGAGTCTCTCAGCCTCTCCACTGACATTGGTAGATCCAGACAAGTCTTCTACTCTCTCCTACAGTCCTCATTAAAAGCCAATGACCATAATAGCAGTTGTGCTCAGTGTAATTGCCAGTCTCAGTTGATAGTCCCCTGTGGTAGGACTACACAGCTACACTCTTGATTCCAGTGGACACAGCATCCTTTCTCAGCCTCTTGCCTTTGAGTCGGTGGACACATGGGAAGTATAATGTGATTGTCTATAAGGGGGGAAATCCGAGGGACTTGGCACTTTTTGCACATCTGCCCCTAGAAACACGGGGTGGGAGTAGCTCAGTGATAGAACACCTGTTTAGTATGTACAAGGCCCAGTGTGTGTTCTATCCTCAGGACCAAAACCCAAACCTAAAACCAAAATTTAGAAACAGTTCCCAAACAAAAGGCTAAATCCTAAAATGTATCCCATAGGTGTCCTGCTGACTGTGGAGAATGGGAGACCCTGTTGAGCTGTGGGTGGCCATCATTTCCCAAGATGGATGCTGGCAAGACACAAATGCTTATTGCTTAGTTCTGTAATCTACTGTGTTCCAGGATGGATGGTTTGTTCTAGGTCATTCTGTGTGACATGAGCTGACCACCCTAGTGTGGAACACAGGGTCACACTCTAGAGATTCCATATGTAGGCTTCAGAAGCTGGGCACTGCCATGGCCTCACAAGCCTGGGCTTTTGTTCCTAGTCTCCATCCCTCTGAGCCCTAATCTGCTTCCTTAACTGTCTTCTCCTTTTTCAGGCTTGGGACTTGCCAGCTGAAGGAGCGCTACAAAATAATAGTGGTGGTGGCCTCAGCCAATTCCTGGAACTGGCCCCTCCTTGCTCAGCAGCCCCAAGTCCTAGGCAGATCCCCATAGCTGACATTCTCTATGGATAGATACATCCCATGCTTCCAGGTAATTACTGTGAGGACACCACTCGGATGAGAAGCACGATGATCACATGAGCAATCTCAAGCCCATCACTCCTCTCTTGTCATTAGTCACCAGCCCAGTCAAGAGAATCTTCTCCTGTGGATGAAGATTCCCTTTTCCATCAAGATAACAACATCAAGGAAATTTTCTTAAGACTGAATAATTAAACTTAATGTCAATTTTTCACTTTCTGTGATAGCCTAAAATGAACCCAAGTTCATTCTTCAACAAGGCTGATGACTGGCCTGCTCTTCCATTTGACACAGGATAGCGCCTAGTGAGGCATTTCTTTCAGGAGCCTGACATCACCTCAGGTCAACACGTCCAAAGCCAAACTGCTGATCTCAGACTTCCAGCATCCTTCACCTCAGTCCTCGTCTCTGTCGAAGGCCAGTCTATCCTCTGGCTCCTTGGACCGTTTCCATCCTCCCCGACGTTCCCTTCTCTCCAACAGTCCACTATTTCAGCAGGTAGCCATCCCCCCGAGATGTGGTTACTCAGAATCCGGGAACAGGCCGCCATCTCTAGCAGCAGTTTCCCAGGTGGTGGTCCTGAATCTGTCATCCCACAGTTCTTCTCTCCACCTTTGGCGTCTCCCTTAAGCCCTGGACCACTTGCAGCCATGCAAGCCAGAGTGACTTGTCTCTGTATCCTTTTCGGTGGCTTCCTGGCTCACTCAACAGAACGGACAGGCAGAAGGAGGCCCGGTTTGCTCTCACATCTGGTCCCTGCTGACCTCACCTCCCACCTTTTGGCCCTTATTCTCTCTCTCTGTGACCCACTAGTTGTTTGCTGCTCTCACAACATTCCAGACACACCCCACACTTTGGGCCTCTGCCCTTGGTGTCGGTTCTGCTAAAGATTGCAGCAGATCCCCCTTTGGCAGCAACTGCCGGTTCCTCTGACCCAACTTCCTTTCCTGCTGCATAGCATATAGCAATTTCTGACATGCTAAATGATTTATTGTGCGTATCATTTCTCCACGCTACAAGATAAGTGCTGTAAGAACTGGATTCTTCTCCTCATCGCAAGTACTCAGAATAGTGCCTGGTAGACAGACGCCCACCAAACACCCCTTGAACAAATGAATAAACAGTTGATTGCATGACCAGCACCATCGTTTAAGGGCAGAGACCCAGAGAGTTCATGCTGAAGCCTCCCTGTGTCCTTCACACCAGAACAATGCAGATACAAGTCCCTGCCTCTTCACTATCCCATGAGTTTGCCCAACTCAGGCCACCAACTCAGTGACATGGGGAGGTGAGTGTTGAGGCATGCTGGGCCTCAGCCCTGGTCTCCTTTTCTTTCCTTTCCACACCCACCCTGCTGGGTTCTTTTGAAAGTTGAATTTAGTTTCTTTCCCTTTAGTGTGGATGGAGCTGGCTGACTTGCTTCTGAGATTGGACTGGCAGATGATAAACCAGCCTGCCTCCATCTTAGATAAAGACATCATATAGTAAAGACAAACTAGGTTCATTCCTGTTTGTGATTAAATCTCTTGTTTCTCAAAGATTGGACTATGCCCCACCTATAACCTCAACTACAAATGGTTCTGTTCTGGCTGTTCCAGGACATGGCAGACATGGCTTTGTTTCAAAAGGTTTTATGACCACCTGTTGTTATGACCACCTTGCAACCAAGTCTTTGTTTCAGGAGGTTGTTATGACCACCTTATTATGCTAATGCTCTGCTCCTGTAACCCTGCCTATTGCCTGCCAAATCCCCCATTTGGACACCTGATACTCCTGACCTATAAAAACTATTATCTCCCTAGCCAATGCTGATCTCTTAAACCTTGACTTTAGGGAGAGACAGCTCATGTACATGAATTTAAAAAAAAAAAGTCTGCTTTAATGAATTTGGCCATGATGATTAGACTTGGTCTTTCTCCTTGTATCTGTGGGATTATCAGCAGAGGGATGGCATCTCACTTCTGACCTGGTGAGAACTTTCACCAGAACTGGAGGAAGTAAAGGGCTTTGAACAGGGCCTCAGACAATGTAGAAACATTTTAAGTTGTGATGTTCCTCCGGTCTACTTTCTGGGAAGCCCCGAGATTCCTTTTGGAACACTTTGAATAAGTCTGCATGTGGGAGGGATTCTCCTAAAGTGGGGAATAAATAGGCATCTGGTATTTTAGGCAATAGCAGCAAGGGATGGTAATTGTTCAGATTCTTGTTGTTTGAGCTGACAGCCTTTGTAAAATGAAAAAGGCAGGTTAGGACAACTGGTGAAAGATGCCTGGTTACATCAAATTCACACCAGCCTGACAACATCTATTTAAATTCACAGAAAATGTGAGCTGTGCACTCCCATGATTTGTATTTAAGGAAGTGTGTTGATATCGTGACCACTTTACTCTAAAACACGAATTTTGGCTTTTGTTTTTTCAGAATAAAATTAATGTTGTTAAATAAAGGCCTTAAGCTTGGAAGTTTCTTAAATGGGTTTGGTGATGTAGTAAAATGTAGTAAATGTAGTAAATGTAGTAAAGCCACACCAGGTTCAGCTGGGGTCAGCATCATAGTTGGGTCCACATGTGTCCACAGCCCTATGTCCAGATGCCTTTGTTCTGAGGTTAATATTCTTTTCTTGCTGTCTGGGGATTTCTATTGGTTTCTGAAACACAGCCCCCCCCATCTTCAGCTCACCACAGGCCTTGAGAATTTTGAATTTTTAGTCAGTCCTCAGGATGCTTATCATCAGTGTGAATGGCTATTGCCTCAAGGGTAAAGGAATGTTTCAAAACCATTGGGGGAAAGTTACAAAATGCTTCTTTGTACCTCGTATTATTTATAGTAAAAAGCAACTGAAACATTTCCCTTTGGCCATGGAGGCAAAGGGTGTGGCAGTCCTGTCAATGAATTTCAGAGGCTATTTTAGATTTTTTTCATACAGATCTAAAAATAGCCCCATGTGTCCTTTTTCCATATCCTTTAAAAGAATTGTACCTGTAAGCCTGTAAACATGCAGTAAAACTTCTTGAGAATAGCTCTTACTCACTGAACTACAAATCTGAATGTTTCCAATGCAAACGTGTAATAGAAAATTCAATTTTAATTAAAACTAGATAAAATGGTTACATTTCCCAAACACATAGGATTTGGCCAAACACATACCCTGTTTGTCTGTCTGTCTGGAATCAGGTTCATGTTCTCTTGTCTGTCAAGGCTGGTAGACTTCAAGATTTCTATTGTTTTATAGACCCACCATTAGCCTGGTCTCTGACTCAGGCAGGGTGGAACAGACAGGACCCTTAACTCACACCAGCTGTGATGAGCTAATAACTTTAAATCCAGGCTAGCAGAAGAGACTGAACTTTCTCCTCCCTGGCCTTTCTTGTGTTATGACACACAGGGCCCCCAAGCCTTCCTGGAAAGCACAACAGAACTCGTCTCCATTCCATAGCAAAAGAAACCCTACATGGAGCCCCATTCCAAGCACTGTGTGTAATGATTCTGTCAACCCTCGCTCCAAACCCTCTTAAGAAGGCCCGGCTTTATCCAGGTCACAGATGAGGAGCTGGAGACCCTTGGAGCACCACTGACATTACAACAGAGCACCACTGACTGACAGCATACGGAGCACCACTGACTGACAGTATATGGAGCACCACTGACTGACAGCATATGGAGCACCAGCACCACTGACTGACAGTATATGGAGCACCACTGACTGACAGCATATGGAGCACCAGCACCACTGACTGACAGCATATGGAGCACCACTGACTGACAGCATATGGAGCACCACTGACTGACAGTATATGGAGCACCACTGATAGTATGTGGAGCACCACTGACAGCATATGGAGCACCACTGACTGACAGTATATGGAGCACCACTGACAGTATGTGGAGCACCACTGGCAGTATGTGGAGCACCACTGACTGACAGTATGTGGAGCACCACTGACTGACAGTATATGGAGCACCACTGACTGACAGTATATGGAGCATCACTGATAGTATGTGGAGCACCACTGACAGCATATGGAGCACCACTGACAGTATGTGGAGCACCACTGACAGCATATGGAGCACCACTGGCAGTATAGGAGCACCACTGACTGACAGTATATGAAGCACCACTGACTGACAGTATATGGAGCATCAATGACAGTATGGGGAGCACTACTGACAGTATATGGAGCACCACTGACAGTATGTGGAGCACAACTGACAGTATATGGAGCACCACTGACAGTATATGGAGCACCACTGACAGTATATGGAGCACCACTGACAGTATGTGGAGCACCACTGACAGTATGTGGAGCACCACTGACAGTATGTGGAGCTTTGACTCACCGCTCTGTGACTTACTCATCCTATAGGGAAGATCTGGCCACAGGAGGAGAAGTTTCCACGTCCCCGGCAGCCCCAGTGGCAAGAAGAAACTGTGTAAAATTCCACTTTACATTAAGATTGGATAAACTGGATAGATTTCCTAAACACATAGTAGCTTGACAACACACACACACACACACACACACACACACACACACACACACACTTGGAGAAAGGGGGGTTTGGGGAGATGGCTCTGTGGGTAAGGCACTTCTATGTGGGGGAAATGGTAAGCAGGGTCTTGGGGTCTATGGAAGCTCCTGGGCCAGCACGTCTGTCTTAAGCAATGGCTTAAGACGAGAGACCATGCCTCAAACAAGGTAGAAGGTGAGGACTGATACTAGTTACCCTCTGACCTCCACATACACATGCCCACACTTACATGAATCCCAGCACACACACACCAACACAGTCCACAAGGCAATGCTGGCACACCGCAATGCTGCATGGCTAGGTCTGGGGAAGCCTCCCAGGTCTATCACTGACATCTGGCTGTCCGTTTCCACACTGAGGCTTTCCTCCCCTGCACCCTGCCCCCCACCCTCCCTCTCCCCTTGACTTCAGGTGCACGTGAGTGCTGCCATGTTGGTGATGAGCACGAAGCCAAGTGCACTCCCGTCACAAGCTGCCCAGCGCCCTGTGGAACTGCGGCAGGCAGCCTAGAGGCCCCATCACTTTCACAGGGGCAGGATTTCCCCAGCAGCTGCTTGTCTCCCCGGGGCTTTCTCAGCGCTCTGAAAACAACACATCCTGGCAGGGATCCAGGGGAGGGGGCCAGATAGGTTCTGAATTCTTTGAAATCTCTAAGTATCTTCAAAAAATAATCCTGGTGGGTAGGTGTGAGAAGTCTGTAAACTGTGGCACATTTCCCACTGAGCTTAAATTAGAGCTTTTCAAGGGAAATTGAATGAAAGTATAAAATATGTAAATACTCTTCCTTCTATAAAACAGAAGTTTCATAGTTTCAGGCCCCCCTCCCCTAGGTAACATCGTCTGTACAAAATGGTTCTTCTCCCCAGCTCTGGGCTTCATTTGGCATTGACTGTGACCCTAGAGCTCCACTCCCACATGCCTCTGTTGAATCCTGTGGGCCCCAGGCTGCATTTACAGCCCCCCTGCTTGCCTTCCAGTGTGGGATTTTTGGAAGGTTAGCATACATTGCCTAAGGCTACGCTTTTAATCTGAAAGGTAGACGGAATCCTGGGAGAGGTGGCTCAGTTATGAGGCTGATTTTCATTTCCTTCAGGCCTCTAGGTTGTCAGGGAGGAAGAGAGGGGAGGAGAGGAGGCTGGAGATGAGGTGGGCAGGTACTACTTCCTGCATGGTTTCGTTTGTTGTCCCAGAGGCTGGACCACACACTGGTTTCTCCCAGTGCCGACTCGAAAACTGAGTGAAGCATGTACTGCTGGACCTGCTTTGGGGAATAGGTCAAAACGCTTCTCAAGTCTGTGTTAGAGTTTCTTGGAGTAGGACTTGCACATGTGGTTTTTTAAAATGGAATAGAGACGCTTGTGTGTGTGTGTGTGTGTGTGTGTGTGTGTGTGTGCGCGCGCGCGCGCGCGCGCGCACGCGCGCGCGCGGTGTGCTTTCCAGAAGGGGCTTTGGAGTTTGAATGCCATAACATGAGACTTAACCAAAGGCAATACTTTCCTAATACGTCCTCACACGTTCCACAGACGACTTCGACAATGTTCACGTCACACCCTTAGGTAAGTAGAGGCAGCAGGTAGCTGGCCCAAGCCTTCCCTAGACAGGCTCTCAATTGGGAGGATCATTGCTGAAACACGCTCACCCTCTTAATGAATACAAGTTTCCCTGAAAGGTTAGAAAGGCCAGCATCAGCCTGCTGTGAAATCTGAACAAATGGCCCTCATGGCTTTCTTCCACGGCTGCTTCCTCAGTGCTGATGCAGAGCTAATGTTGTCTGCGACGTTCTAGCGGCCGTAACTCATGAGCCGACTCTGATATCAGTCCACGTGGGTCAGGATTTCTTAGTTTCTGCTGTTCTCTGACCAGCTTCAATCACAGATTTTTACTCACATCTGGTAGAGACAGATCATGTCAGCAGGCAGTGTATCTGTGAGCATGTGTGCTTGTGAGTGCATGCTTCTGTGTGTGTGTGTGTGTGTGTGTGTGTGTATGCCTCTGTGTGCATATTCATGTGTGCCCATAGGCATGTGTGTGGGAGTTCATGTTTGTGTGTGCATGCCTCTCTCTCTGTGTGTGTGTGTGTATGTATGTGTGTGTGTGTGTGTGTGTGTAAGGAGGGGGAATGGAGATGGCTGGCTACCCACTGTCTTGTTTTTCCCGAAGTTCTTCCATCCTAAAGATGGCAAAACAGAGGGAGGGAAATCTTTCACACAGAAAAATTTCTGTTCTACTCAAATGTAACATCTGAATACTGGTGTGTTGGGTCCTAAGGACATTCCTATTGTTTAAAAAGCAAACACTGATAATCTCATCCATCGTGAGTCTTTGCGCCAGTCCCCCGGTGACAGCTTACCGCTCCCTCTGAAACCCTGTTCTCTGGCCTTTCCACCCACCAGACACCTCCCACTGCCTCAGCACCGGGTGCTGTCCATAAATGACACAGCCCAGAGGAAAGCCTGGGCGGGCTGTGACTGGGGGTTTCAGCACTTGCTGAAGGTGACTGAGCCACCAAGGAAGAGACAGGACAGATGTAGCTGGGGACAGTAGTGAGTGTAAAGTCCAAGTAAACACAGCTAACGCCTGAAGAGTGGGGGAGATTTCTTTCACACAGTAGGCAAGAGCAGGCCAGTTATTCCCAAAGCCAGCCACGCCACTCTCCAACAAAGGAAGCAGGGACTTTTAATCCTAGGAGCCTTTACATACTCTCACTGGGGTTGGTCCGTTCCTGAGCCTGCTCAGTGAAGGAGCACATAATTGAGCATGCCCAGTTTAAGGTCATGATTTAAGAAGGCGGTGGACACATTTTTGGCTGTGCTTAATCCAAGGTCACGGAGCACATTTTAAGAGATTAGATTGATGGGCGGGAACGCTTCCTAGCATGCTCAGCTTGCATCATAAAGTTTTAGCTGAAAACGAAGGGAAGGGTGCTGACGGCACATTCATGTAGGAGTTTGCGTTCACTGGCGAAGTTTGGACTCAAAGCATGGAGCATGGGGATGAGGATGCCTGCTCTCACTCCAGTGCTCTTCTGCTTTTCCAGAATTCATCTGGGGGAAATGACTGGTTTTTTTGTTTGGTTTTTTTGTTTTTTGTTTTTGTATCTGAGGGCTAAATAACTCTTCACTAGGGAGGAATACTTGGTCTTTTTGTTACACCCCTCACAGCCTGTGTAACAGGACTGTGGGAGCTGCAAGAAGTCGCCCTGCATCCAAAAGCACAAGTAGGAATTTGGACCCAGTGTTCTTGTCCATGGTTTACAAAGCCAGCAAGCTGCAACGCCACCCAGTGCCAACGGTGCCACCTTAAATACCTGCTTAAACACAGTGTTGGTGGTGGGGCCAGCTCCACCCTCTGGTCCAGCTCACCCCAGCCTCCTGTGATTATAAAGAGTATGGAAACATTCAGCTGACATGGGGCTGCTGGTGATGTTGGTAAAATGGATGAGTGTTCCTATGGGAGTCTATAAACCAGATTGAGGGCAACAGATGTACACTTGCCAGATTCGTATCCGTCTGGCTGGACGGAGTACGTACACATGGAAAACCACGCCCAGGGGAGCAGGAGGAAAAGGAAGAATGAAATGAGACGGACTTCCTCCCTTAGGGCTTTGCTCTGCCAGCAGGTACTTGCTGAAGAGCTGGGAGGGTGCCCCCCCTCCGACTCTCCTCTGGCCCCTCTCATTTCTTCCCTGCCCTCCAAGCCCTCCTCTACACCCTTCCCTTCATTCCTCTGAGATCCCAGCAGAGCTGTGTGCTCACAGGGGGATTTACTTTTCTGACACACACAGAGACCTAGAGTGAGTGATGTCACCAAAAGAAAAAAGAAAACCCCAAACCCAGCACCGTGTGTTAACCGTGTTTCACAACAAAGGCCCCCCGGTGCTCTCACCGGAGGGGAAATTTTACAAGTCATTGAAGTAGGAAACGCGTGACGTAGCAAATACCTGCTCTGCGGAAACAACTCTGCTGTCGTCTCTCCGCCGGTGACAAATTTCCAGCCGACAGTGGGGCAGGCTGCTGGCTGTTTTTCACTCTCCCAAGACCTGGGGAATGATTTGGTCCGGGTGAACTTTGGGAAAGCACTGGAGAGGGAAAGGTGGGTGTAAGAGGTGCCTCTGGCAGGGGTGCAGGTAGAGGTCACCAGGGAGGGTCCCCTGGGCATCTGGATTCCCGTCATCACACTGCAGGTTTGGCGTGAAGGAAGTAACAGTGATTCGGTATGGCAGGTTCTGAGGGCCTGGTGTCTTTGCAGAAGGAAAGAGGCACAATTAGAACTGACTACGGCTGTCTGAAGACTGAATGGAAAGCTCTTCCTCCTTGGGGGTGAGGGCTGGAGGTCACACAGGCCTGACTCTACTGTTCTGCAAGGTTTGGGGTTCCCTGCACATGGAGACCCTCTGTGGAAAGCATGGTGCCCTCAGGCCTCCAAAGCTCCTATTACTTCACTGCATTTCCCCCTCAGGTTTCTATGCAAGCTTCGTCCTACATGAAATAGGTTCAGAGCCTCTGAACCTTGCTGGCTCTTTCTCTCTCACTACCCATTTGCAAATGGTGTGCGTGGGCACGTGTGTGTGTGTGTGTGTGTGTGTGTGTGTGTGTGTGTACATGCATGCACACTCAGGTTTTGAATCTCACACATGCTAGACAAGAGCTCTACCACTGAGCTACACTCCAGCCCTCTGTGTTACTTTTTATTTTGAGACAGGATCCGTCTAAATGCTCAGGGTGGCTTTGAACCCTAGTCAGGCCATGAGCTTCTGATCCTCCGGCATCAGCCTCTCTCGTAGCTGGGGGTACCCAAGTCTCGTTCATTTTCAAGCTCTACCTCAATCTAAGGGTCAACTTTGCTCTGTCCTCAGAGGGCTAAATTTCCTGTAAGCCTGCTTGGTGTGCACCCCGAGCTATCCCCTTCACTCTCATTCCTTTTCAGTCTTCAAAACACTCCCATAGAATCCGACCCACTTACAGATGAAAAAACTGAGACTGAGTGATGTTAAGCTGACCCCACAGCTATCAAGTGGAAGGAAGGTCTGGAGCCAGAATCTGTCTGCCAGGGCTTTTCCTTCTCCACGTGTCTTCAGACTGTCTGCGAACCTGTTACCTCATGGTCCTGCTTGCCTGCCTTCTCTTCTGTCAGACATGCAAGCAGACTCATCCATTTCCATGGCCATTCTTCTCTTCCATCCTGGTCAGCTTGACGCCAAGCGAGCAAGCTTGTGAGGATGGGGAGAACGGCTGTTGGGGGAAGCCAAGAGAATGGCAGGAACCCACCCAGGTCCTGCCCTAGAGCAACCCAGTGAGCAACTGCTGTCCTACGTAGCCTGCCCGGGCTCACTTGTATCACCACAGCCTTAAAGAACACTCTTGGACAGACGGGAATGTTTGCTGAACACCCGCTCTGCCCCCAGCCAGAGAACCAGATTCAACAAAGCTGAAAGAATGTAACTTTCACCCCACAGTATACGGAAGGTGGAAGGTCCTATTCTTTCTGCTCTGAAATTCTTTAATGGATGCCGTAACTTCAATGTAAAGTGTCCCCCCAAAGGCTCACGTATTGAGGGCTTGCGTGATCACTAGCTGGTGGATCCAGTCACCATGAGGATTCTGACTTCCTCAGTGGGCTTATAACTTCATGACATTATTGAGAGGCAGTGGGAGGTGAGGCCTTGAGGACAGACGTCATTGGGGCTGTGTCTTTGATGAGCATCTTTTCTCTGTCCCCTGTCCCTCTCCCCTTACTGGCTACCATGAGGACAGCATCTCTTTCCCCTTGGCTATGATGCTCTTGCCTCACCACAGGTCTGAGAGCAATGGATCCAGCTGACCATAGACTGAAATTTCTGGAACTGGGAGCCAAAAGAAATCTTTGCTTCTGTCCAGTGGTTTCCCTTGGGTATTTGTCACAGCAATATAATCCGGCGACCACGAAGACGAACATGCTTAGCCCTCGGTGTTACTTTCTATGTTACATAAATAACACCGGACACTCTTGATGGGATGTCTAGCTTGAAAATTTGTACTCTGTTGATATGGTGATCTTGTATTAAAATAAAGTACTGTTCCCTCCCCTGCCCTAAGATGCTACCTATTCTGTAATGTGATTTTCTATAATAATAATAATAATAATAATAATAATAATAATAATAATAATAATAATGCATGGGTTTTTTTTTTTAGAAGGTTCAGAGTTCAAAGCACGTTTGCCCTTGTGCCTTACCTGATTTTAGTTTTCATCTTTCTCTCAAATGGGACAGACATCTTTAACTTTGCTTAGAGACAGTAAAGAAGCTCAGAGAAACTCAGCAGGATGAATAAAGGGCAGGGCTAACCTCAGCCTGGACGGCACACTGAATCTACCATGTCTGAGACACCAGTTGTTGTTCTCTGCACATTATCATCTAGCAAGCCTCCCACTGGTGTTAAGGCCAGATGGAATGTTCTATTTGCAGACCCTCTTCGCCATGGGGTGAGCTGGCTCAGGGGAAATACCTGGGGGCTGGAAGACACCCACACGCTCGTGAGCGACAGGAAATAAGACCCAGGCGCCTGCAGAGGAGTCTGTGAAGGTCTAGCATGTGCAGGCGCTGGGCATGCATGGGTGGGCTGAGCGCCGTGACATTTCACCCTGCCTACCACATCTTTTGGTGGAAAAGACTTGTAGTGCTTTGGGAAAGAAGCCAAGTGGGAGGCAGAGGCAGGCTCCAGGTAGAGGCAGCCAACCTTCATCCGGTTTTGAGCCACTTGGTTTTCGTTGGCTGAGGTGTCCTGGATACTGGCAGGGGGGAGAAGGGCAGAGCTTGTGTGTTTGACTCTCATGTATACCCCATTTTTATAGGAATCTCATGAATATAGAAAATGCTGCACCCAAAGAAGGGATTGCTCCATCCTTCTCAGGGGACTGTCAAGGTGGGCTCACCAAGCCGAACAGCAGCTCCTGGGGGTCTTTCAAGTGCCATGGTTTTTAGGACAGGGTATCCCTCTATTTGGAGCACTCTCCTCTACAGTGGCCGACTCTGATTGGTGTATCAGAACCTAACTCAATTCCACTGCCCAATGGAGCCTCTCGGACTTCTCAAGGCTCAGCTGCCACCTTATTCTTAGCTTGCCCGGTACTCATTCTGTTTCTAACCCCATCTCCTTGTCCTGTGGTGACTTGGCACCTGTCTTTATGTGGGAACACTTCTGGAGTGGGGCCCCCTGTGTCTCTGTGTGGGAACACTTCTGGAGTGTGGGTGACCTGTTCACCTGTCTCTGTGTGGGAACACTTCTGGAGAGGGGCCCTTGCCATATCCATTTTTACCTCCCCAGCATCCTTTGCTGTGCCAGACACACAGCAGTTCCCCTGAAGAGCATCATTTGACTGGCTGTCTGGAAGTCAGACCATTAGGTCCAACTATGAAGCCAAATCTCAGCTAACTGGGGTCAGGATTCAAAGATAAGGCTAGTGTGATTCACACAGACTCCTTAAATGGCACTAAAGGTCACCAGTGACATCTTGGTGGTGTGGTCCCTGAAGCAAACAGCAGAACCTTCAATCACTGTTGGGTTTGGACCTTTTTTTTTAAATGGCACCACTCTCTCTTCCAGGAGATACAGGAATGCCATTTGGTTGGTGTCTTAGTTAAGAGTTTCTATTGCTTCAATGAAACACCATGACCAAAAAAGCAAGTTGGGGAGAAAAGGGTTTATTTGGCTTACACTTCCACATCACTGCTCACCACTGAAGGAAGTCAGGACAGGAACTCAAGCAGGGCAGGAACCTGGAGGCAGGAGCTGATGCAGAGGCCATGGAGGGGTGCTTACTGACTTGTTCCTCTGGCTTGCTCAGCCTGCTTTCTTATAGAACACAGGACCACCAGCCCAGGGATAGTACCACCCACAATGGACTGGACCCTCCCCCATTGATCACTAATTGAGAAAATGCCTTACAGCTGGATGTCATGGAGGCATTTCCTCAACTGAGGCTCCTTCCTCTCTGATGACTCTGGCTGTATCAAATTGACACACAAAAACAGCCAGTTCAGTTGGGTTTAAGGCAGAGGGCACTTGAGGTCTTCAGCCTCAGTTCCTTGAGTCCAAGTCTGCAGAATTTTGTGCTTGGATTCTGTCTCAGAGCACTGTGTGTGCTCATAGTAAACACATAGACCCCTGTAAGACAGGTTTCTTTATAGGCATCTTTGGATAAAGAGAAGAGGCTCCTGGAAGCCTCCACTCACTAGTCACAGACAGCACCTGACAATGCTTGGGGGTTCTGAGTCTTGCTAAGGGGGACAGGCGCTGAGTCCCGTGTCCGGAAGCAGCAGCTGGATAATGCTAGTGTCACTTGGCATCTTGGACACTACTGGACTTCTCAATTTCCTTCGTCCCTGCTGCGATGTTAGCTTACCAGCCCTGCCTGCTCGTAAGAATCCCAGACTAAAGTGCTTATTGACTGTTGACCTTCCCTCCCAGGAGGGGAGAGTCACTGGCTCTCCCCTGAGAATCCGGGCACTCCTCCCAGCCACCTGCATGCAATCTTGTTTTAATTGCAAGCGGCATTGTGATCCCAGGAGTTGATAGAGCTTTTGGAATTGGGGAGGGGCTCCATCTGCGCCGCTGTAGGGAAGCCATCATCCATGCTTGGTGAAGAATTCTCATGTGGCTGCAGTAGTCCTTCACCCATGCTCTGTGAGGAAGCCCAGGCCACTTTTTAGCTGGCCAGAGTGGACTTTGGTGGAATCATACTTTGGTGTGTTGTTAGGACCTTGTGAGGAAGGGTGGATGTGGACATGGGCGTAGATGTAGATGTGGACGTGGACGTGGCTGTGGATGTTATTCGTGTCTCCCCAGGGAAGGGATCCTCACAACAGTTTGTGATGCACTTTTAGCATCAACAGATACCTCGAAGTCTTGAAATTTGAACGCTAAAGATGATTGTTTTACATGTCCAACCTTGCAGCTTCTCTGGCCATGTTGTTGTTATTTGCAACATTCATGCTCAAGAAATGCACACTCCAGTTATTAAAAAAATTTCAAACCCCCCCAAACCCTCCTCAGTATTTTATGTAAGTTTATGATTTTGTGTTGGTCCACATTCATAGCTGTCCTGACCTGAAGCTTAGATACCCTGGAACGTCGTGGTATTTAGATTCAAGTATTTGGTTCCTTGACAGTAAATTGAAACCAACCTTAATCATGTATTTTTTAAAACAAATTATTTTTTAATTATTTCTTAGTTATATGTACATCATCAGATCCCTAGAGTTACAGGTGTTTGTGAGTTTCGGGGATGGGAACCAAACTTGGGTCCTCTTTGAGAATAGTATGTGCTCTTAACTGCTGAACCATCTCCCCTGTTCCCCACTCTGTGGCCTTGCCATGCTCCCTGTGAGATGCAGAAGAGAGAGAGAGAGGTGTTCCCAGGTGACAAACACTGCTTGGGGACGCTATGATCCCAGACAGACACACTCACCTTCTTGGAGGCTTCACTAACTCATTAGACCTTATTTAGATTTTTGCTCGAGTTTCTCTGCTGTTTGTGGAGCTTGGGAACATGGTGTACCAACGCTGGCTGAGGCGGGTGAGTTCCTGTCACTGTCCCAGAGAACCCGGCACCGTCTTTCACATCCTCTTTGCATTTTCCAGCCCCTCTGACCACAGTCAGGTCTCCACTGCATGAAGTTTCAAACAGATCCCTAAATGCACCGGTTTCTGTTCACCGCCCCCCACTTCCTCTCTCCTCCTTTCCTCTCGTCTGTGTCCCGCCACCCCACCATCCCACCATCCTGGCTCAGCTACCAGAAGCCACGTGCCAAGAGGCTTCTGCCACAGAGGTCTGGGCTGTGCGCGCAATTGGTGCCCCTAGGCTTTTCTCCTTCTGGGACCCACTCCTTCCCCTGTATAGATAGATGGTCGCGGTGTTACCTATGATTCAGAGGCTGCTGGGATGTGGGGCTTCACAACTGCATGACCTTAATTCCAATAGGAGGAGAGGCGGCGGGGGAGATTGCTTCTGCCTCACACCGCTGCGGCTTTCCTGTAAGGACTCCCAAGAGCTGTGCAAAAGCAGAACCTGTCTAGACGGCTGGGCCTCCCAAGGCTGGGAAAGAGAGTCCTCCCGCAGCCTCGGAGCGGGAGAGACAAGGTTGCCCTCTACAGGCAGCCGTGGGTTCTGCTGGTCCTCTCGGTTCTGCCTATACAGACAGGAACTAGTGTCCAAGGTAGCCTGGAATGTGGCTTTGAGAGAGGTCCTGGGGTAGGGAGGGCTGCAGTGTAATCCTAGGAATCCTCCCCCTACCCCCGCGCTTTCTGAAGCCACGCTGGTTTTCTCAGTGCTCTCTACTGCCCGGAGCAGCATCTCCATTCTTCTTGGTCCCACGGTCATGCTGTGTTCACTTCATCTAACTCCATTCCGTGCAAAGGGTTTTTAGGCAAAAGCTGAGGCTTTGGTGGTGTCGAAAACAGGTCTGGGGGCCCTGAGTTTCTCACCGTCGGAGTGACCCACAGTCCGGGGCCTCATTGGGGTAGTAGCTGATGCATCCCTGCCTAAGGTGAGGTCTGGGGAAAGAATGAGCTCCATGTGGTGGGCTGCATCTGGTTTGCCTGTGCATTGAATGCGCGGAGGTCGGAGGTCCGGGCAAACGTTTGTCCGGCTTGGGGCAGGTGAACACCTTCAGGCCGATCCGTTGAAAAGAATTTAAACAACCCTCTCAGGTCGACTCCTTGTTGTTTTTGTGACGTTTTTGCTTATGTTTGATAGTTCCTTTTTAGACTACATCCACATGGTGCCATAAATTAACCAGGTAACTCGGTGAACAACTCCATCAGATCCATGCAAAGTGCGTCCCAAACAGCACTTAGGGATCTCTCCTCCTTACTGTTTGTCCTACACAGCCCACAGGTAGTTAGCTTAAATCAGAATAAACATGTTGATCGATGAGACCGCCACACTCAGACCAGTGACGCAGGGTCAGGGATGTCTGCTTGGAGGATGGGTGGGTGGGTAGATGGAGAATTGTCGTAAGTGTACCATGTCAGAAGCATCCGTAACAACAAATTAATAAACTATGTCAGTTTCCTTGGCTACAAATTTGCCAAGATCCTCATTTCCCTCGATAGTTGGCCATTGGCTGCCCCAGGTTCTTTGGTTCTGATCTTAAATGCTCATACTGACTCAGAACACATCATACACTGCATACAGTAATGTATATGTGTGTAGAAATGCAGGTTATAGAGGGTTAAAGAGGCCCCGGTGGCCTTCCAAAAGGCCTTACTGAGGGCAGAGGCACATTGAAGGCACAGAGGTAAAGAGCACCATTGCAGTGGTCAGGTGTTGACTAGTCTAGTTGCAAAGACACTGGAGGTGCCAGGGGGAACCTCATCTGGCATCTGTAGATGGAGCTGGATGGGTGGACCAATGGATGAATGGCTGGCTGGATAGACGGGTGGACAGTAACTAAAGTGGCCCCAGGCAAGCAGTGGGCCATCCTGGATTGCAGCCCCAAGGACAGTTGTGAGTTTTCTGCTGGTGAGTCCCTGGTAGCACACAGGGTGGTCAGGTGACTGGTGGATGGTGCCATTGACATTGTGGTGTTAGTGGCTCTGGCTGGTGCCCTGGCTGCAAGGGACATAAGGGGAACCCGGAGGGAGGGGTGCCCGAGAACCCTGAGGTATGGTCTGTGATCCAACTGTATCACTCAGCCTCCCCTAGACACGGTCACCTGTAAAATTGATGGCTGTATTCTCTCCTACATGTTCTTGCTCCTATCAGAGATAGTTTTCTGAACCACATCTTTTGTGAAACTTTATTTTCTCATGAAGGGAAATGAAAGTATCAGAGGCCAGTTGGGAGACAATTTAGGGAGGTGGGTGAAGAGTTGTTGTCCCTTTCTTGGGGCTCAAATATCCCTGCTTCTTTGCTAATAGAAATGTGTGGGCAGCGTTGTTTCCAAAGTTATATTGGCGTGCTTGTCCTGGATAGTGTGTCTCACAAGGGCGGGGACTGTGCCATCTTCTTCAGTGTCCAGAGACAGCCTGGCACGGAGCAGTTTTTTTGTTTTGTTTTGTTTTTTAAATACAAGCAGTTTCTTTCTATGAATGATTAGCTAGATTGACAGAGGCAGAGGTTAGGGATCATGTTGCCTCTGTGCACTACATTGGCCTTACAGAGAGGCCATACTGGAGAGGTCTGTAGAGAGGCCTAGAGAGGTCTGGAAAGGCTTCCTGGAGGAGGTCCATTGGGAGAAGACCCAGAGACGGCGGTAGAATGGGAGGCTGGGAATAGACAGGGACGTTTGGGTTCCAGGGGATAAGAATGATTTGGCTGAGTGACAACATGAGGACCAGATCCGCCAATGTGGATGTGGCCTCGAATCCCTCAGCATGTGCCTCCCAGCTGCAGACCCTCCTCCCTCCTGCCCTGCCCAGTGCCTCCTTCCCACTCACACCCTTCACTTCTCCTCCACGGTGGCCCCTTGCTCTTTCTGAACAGCGTTGGTGGAGAACTTGACAAACACCCGCTGTTTGTAAATGAACCTCTGTTCTCACCTCCCCTCTCACTGACCTGCTGGTTGAAGAGATTTGATCACAATCTCCATGCACCACGCGCCTCCTGCTGGCAAGAGTCCGTAATTACATCATCTAATGGCTCTTTTTTCCTAGACTTGGGCAGATAGGAGCTCCCTAGAAATCTGTCTACAGAAAGAATAATGCTGATATTTACCAGGCGACATACAGTTTCCTAGGGACAGGCACACGTGCTAACTTATTTTCTTACAGAACTCCAGGAGGTCAGTATTGTTCTTATTCTATTCTCATGTTATCTCGAAGAAACCAAAGCACAGAGAGGTAGGAATGTGCCCAAGACCACACAGGCAGGAATCAGTCCAGGTGAGCCTGCTGGTCATATCATGGACTCTTTGACAATGGATTGACGGCTAACACATGTTAGCTATTGTTTGCAGTCTCCTGTGAGGTTACCAAAGAAAGAAATCCAACCTTATCCGTAACAGTTACAATCACCCGCAGTGTAGTATCAGTGAAAAGACATGTATACAAATAACTGTAACATGGGAGAGAATATTCTGGAAGAGTGCTACTCCTGCTGTGGGAGTGCAGGGAAGACCCAAGGGTTCCAGCCCAAGGCGAGGCTGCCTGGAAGGTGGCATTTGTATTGGTGGAGATGGGGGAGGGGAGGCATATTCTAGAGGAGGATTTGAGAGAGAGAGTGGACATCCAACACAGGACACCAGAGGGCCCAGACTGTGTCCACACCTTACCAGAGTTCCCAGGAGATTAAAATCAACTGTGGCCACACGGTGAGCCCTCATCCACAGAAAGGAGATGTGTGTGCAGGCTCAGTGGCTGCAGGCAGCTGCGGGGGCACAAGCTGCCTTCTACGAGCCAAAGAGTGAAGTCCTCAGAAGAAATCAACACAGCCAACACCTCGACTTTGGACTTCTGGGCTTGGAGCTGGGAAAAGACACACGTGGATGTTTTAGCTCCCTGTGTGGCACTCTGCCACGTGGCCACGGAGAACTGTGTTCTGCTCTATGCCTGCCTGTCTTCAGCAGAAGCCCAGGGCCATCTTTGGTTATCCCTGCATCTGATTTATGGCCTCTGTGTTTGGTATCCAGAGCAGCTACTTCCCGGCATTCTTTGCTGCTGTGACTTTTGCCATTTTCCTCTAACTGCTAGACAAGTGAGCTGGGACACCCCTTCCTCTCAGCCCCGCTGGGACTTCCTGGGAGCCAGCTGGCATTACTTATGGCCTGACCTTCTCTGTGTGGCTCTCTGGCCTCTGGTGTGCCTGTGAATGCGAGTGATATACTGCCCCATCGCATAGGGTGTGAAGTTTTTACAGGGCACCGGCTGTGTGGATTCCTCTCTGCAGCTTTGGACCCACTTAGGGGCCTGGATTTGATAAGTGTGCAATCATTTTATTTTTGAAATAATGATGAGTGCTTATGAGGGAAAGGAGACTGACTCCCAAGAGAATTCTGTGTGCCACCCTAGCCTCGGGGACCTAGCAAGTTTGTCTTTTTCTTGAACATGGCAGGCACTCAAAGTTTGTTCAGTAAACATAAATAAGAGAAAACCTGTCTTACTTAAGCAAAATAACGAGTTTCTAGTAATTGCCATCCACCAACGTGGATCACTTGGTTGGGCAGTCTCAACTCCAGCACCCAGGGAATAGAGCAGTGGTGTGCAGGGCGAGCTCTCCTCTGCCAACAGGGAGGGGGCCGCCCCCTCTTTCTCATGTTGGAACTCTGTTTCTCTCTGGTGGCCAATCCCTGAACTGCAATGGACATTTCTGAGGCGCCAACAAACCGGTTGGATAGGCACATTTTAAAGCAGGAAGGATCTTAAGAGGCCTGTGATTATTTTTCCAGCTGACTACTGTAATAAATTTGGGAGAATCTGAATATTGTTTGAGGTTTGATGGTGATCTAATAAACATAAGCAGATTGTGGACTGTGAAGGTGGCCAATTGCTAATCACAGATGAGACTCTATGGTTCTCTTCACACATCTGTGTTTGTGTTCACAGCCTCAATGGTGCTAATTACTACAATTGAACCTCAGGAGACTCAGTAAAGTGGGGGCGTCCTGTGCCAACAGGAGCCCATGTTTGGAAGCCGCGCACAGCACTTTGTGGGGTTAAGTGTGCCCTGTGTTGCATTAGACAGTGAGAGAGGATGGTTCCAGAGGCAGCCCTCTGGGGTTGAACTTGGGACGCTGTGCATCCTAGGCCCGCATATTAGTTTTGCCAACTGAATTCTGGTGGAAGTGGAACAGAAGTGACCCCACCCAGAGGGATGCCAAGGCACCCCTCCACCCCATGCGCCTAAAGTCTCAGGCAGTCTCAACCCTATATATGTTATGTTATTCTGATTCGTGTACATGTGTGGTAAGATTAGTTCATAGACTAGGCAGGTTAAGAGACTAACAACAATAAGCAATAATAAAATACAATAGTTTTAGTGATGTGCTGTGATAAAATGTATGTGACCAAGGTCTCCCTCAAATACCCCGTTCCCTGTTATGCTTTAGGAATCCCTCCCTCCCTCCTCCCTCCCTCCCTCCCTCCCTCTCTCTCCCTCCCTCCTTTCCTTCCTTTCTCCCTCCCTCCCTTCTTCCCTCTCCCTCCCTTCCTCCCTCCTTCCTTCCCTCCCTTCCTTTTTCTCTTTCTTTACTTTTGAGACAGGGGTTTCACTTTGGCCCAGATTAATCTGGATCACACTATGTAGCCCAAGCTAGCCTCAAACTTGTAGCAATCCCCCTGCCTCATCCTCTCAAGTGTTTAATGACAAGCATGCGCTACCATGCCTGGATAACTTTTTAAAGACAGGATCTCAGGTGTTCCAGGCTGGCCTTGAACTTGCTTTATGGACAATGGTGAGTTTGAATTTCTGATCTTTCTGCTTCCACCTCCACGGTGGTGGGATTGCAGGTATATACCCCCATGCTCGCTTTACATTGCTGGGGATTGAACTTGGGATGCTGTGCATCCTAGGCCAGCATTCTGCCAACTGAGCTACATCCCCAGCCTTATAATAATGTTTTGGTTTGCAAATATTACTATAGCTGGGTCTTCAGAGAAGGGTATCTACTGCATTTCCTTGTGTTCTATAAGCCTACGTTGTTTAACATTTATTTATAATTGTGTATTAAATTTTCCTAGAATTATTTATTTTAAGTATATGGGTGTTTTATCTGTATGTATGTATGTGTATCATGTGTGTGCCTGGTGCCCAATGAGGGCCTCCGATCCCCTGGAACTGGAATTATGGATAGTTGTAATTTCCCATGTGGGTGCTGGGAATCGAACCCAGGTCCTCTGAAAGAACAAGTGCCCTTAATCCCTGAGCCAACTCTTCAGCCCAATTGTGTATTTTTAAGATTCACTTATTTTTATTTTATGCTCAAAAGTAGCTTGCCTGTGTGTTAAGTACACTGCGGATGCAGTGCCTGGGGTGGCCAGAAGATGGCACCAGTCGGGCACCTGGGAACTGGAGTTGCAGATGATCGCGAGAAGCCACGTGGCTACTGGGAACAAAAACTGGGTCCTCTGCAAGAGCAACACATGCTCTTAATCTCGGAGCCACCTCTCCAGTTCCTAATTACGTCTTATGTGTTATTAGAGTAAAAATGAAATAATCCAGCATGTCAGTTCAAGCCCAACACCACTTTTCTCAACAGCATGAAATGGTATAATGAGGTCATGCCCAAGAAGAGCATATAATTACATGTTAGGCCTTGCAAATGTTCTCATGCATGGAGCGGCAGCTAACAGTGAGCGTGGAAGGGGACTTCCCCCTCCCCTTTGAAGGTTTGGTCATTGAATTTGTCAAAATAAACCGACACTAGGCATGGGCAGAAAACAGACGATTATATTAACATGCAGGTGCATGGCGGCCACACAAAGTAAGAAAACCCCGAGAAGGTCCAGATGGCCAGAGCCTAGGGATCCCCTTCCTAGGGGAGAAGGAGATAAGGACTCCAACTGGGGAAGAAGGGGGAATGACTTTAGGGCTGGTGAACGGGCCTGTTAGCATGGAGAGGGCAGGTTCCCCGGGTGTGGGGATGCCGTCATCCTGGTTGTCTTCCCCAGAGCTGATGTTCTGAAGGACCGGTCTTTAGGTAGGAGGGGAGACCTTAGGGGAGTCCTCCAGGGCAACGGTGAAGAAGTAGGAGCGCCATCTAGTGGCTGGAGGTAGAGAGACCCCAGGCTGATTACGTAGTTCAGTACATCAAGACATCTATCACACATAGGGGTGTCTTCTCTCGAGCCCCAGGGACAGCGTGGCAAGGCAAGGCACCAGACGAACAGTATAGAGTGTCACCATTTTTACTGTATTCCAGAGTCCTGCGGGGAGACGAGCAATTCCCAGTCTCTGGATTTGGGTCTACCCAGCTGTGGGCAGTGCCCCTGTCTTCCAGAAGTGGCCTGGCTGTTCTTCAAGTGAGTCTCAGGAGGAGGACATCTCATAAACACTCTGCCTGAGGGTCTTGTGCATGAGGACCCCAAGAAAACTTGTGCAGCCCAGTTTGCCCCTCCGAGTCTGCTTCCATGGTACCTGGCCAGGGTGCTCTTCCCTGGTGAGCTGCCCTTACCAACAGGGCTTTCGAAGCCTGTACCTGCTCGGTCATGCCTGCAAGTGTGCACAGGTGTGTGTACACATGCACACGGGGGACCCGTGCCGTGCAGTGGGGCAGCTTTGTGTCTAGAATGGGTTTTTCAGATCATGAGCAATACTTATCTGGGCTCTGTGGACAGGACTGGGTATTCCCGGCTCTGTTTGGACACCGAGACTTTAGGTGTCTCCTGCCCCATCTCCAAATACAGGCCTCCGGTGTCTCCTAACTCAGGCTTGTCTATTCTGAATCTGGAGAGTGTCCTTTTGAAGTCAAATCTGGGCCTACAGAGGGAGACTTAAAGGGCTGATGACCTAAAAGCCTCAGGTGAGCTGAAAAATTTGGGATAGGAAAGTTGACATGTTGATAACATCTTCTGCAAGCAGTTCGCATGAGCAGCTCCTGAGATCAACATACCGACCTCCATTGGAATTTACAACTTTGAGGCTGCAGGGGACAGATCTGCAGATGGAATCCTTCACCCCCTCAAAGTTCTATTTTTCTGCCCTATAAAACCTTCACACACACACACACACACACACACACACACACACACACACACACCTCGGTGCACAGTCTCCATCCCCAAGAGAGACGCTGCCTATACTGTTCTGATTAAAGGGCGTCTTGCATCTCTAGAGGTCTGTCTTCTCTTTCTTTTATTTTCATGTTGCCTCCATTAATCTTGACCTAACAGAACCTACCTCTACAGCAAAAAGGAAATGCATGTGCAAAGACCACAGAGCTCTTAAAAACAAAGATGGCTCCTGCTCTGCTCCTGCACTGAAACCATCCACTTTCCCAGTCTGCGCCATCGGCTGATTCTCCCCATACCCCTAGGCACTGGGTTGCTGGTCTTTTCTCTGGTTCAGGATGGCTCCTCTAACTGTGTCCAGTGTTGTCTGGTGTCTGCTGGGACAGGACCTGTTCTCTGGTACCCACCTGGGCTCCATTACACTGCTTGAACCAGGTTGCCTCAGCTACCATCTTTGCTGCGTCCCCACTGGACCGGATGCACAGGACCAAACCTGGTTTTGCAGTGACGGAAGGGGCTGGAGCTGGTGCCAAGTCACAGTGCCAAACGGCCAGGGTGAGGGATGTAGGGAGACCCTGAGAACCTGCTGTGAGTCCTAGAAAAGGTTAGGACACTGTTCCCTCTCACAGGACTCAGAGTCAGAGCTGGAGGCCAACTGAGGATTAACAGTTCCCATGACCCAGTTGTCAACCCTCAGTGGGCCCTATTAGATGGCAGAGAATCCCAGACTGGGAGGTTCAGGGAAGACGGTTCCAAAGTCCCACCGTGGAGGGAGTAGAGGGGGCACAGAGCAGGTGAGGTCTGTGGAGTGGAGGGAGGGGCCAGGACGCCACCTGTGAACCTAGACTGCCACCACGGTGACTGTTGTTTATTGTCCACCCCCAGGTCTCCTTCACTGTCTCCTCTCTCTTCTCTTCTCCCATCTCCAGCCCCTCCTCCTCACTACTCCTCTCTTCTCTTTCTTTTCTCCTCCTTCTTCCTCTCTTTCCTGCTTCTCTCTCTTTTTCTTCCTTCCTTCCTTCCTTCCTTCCTTCCTTCCTTCCTTCCTTCCTTCCTTCCTTTCTCTCTTCTCCCCTCCCCTCCCCCCTTTCCTCCCCTCCTCTCCCCTCTCTCTCTTTTTGGCATGTATTACTGCCATTCCGCAGTGGAATGGAAAGTATGTGGTTGAATTTGGACCCCAGGTCTGAGGGTGATTTATTTATTTTATCCCTTTTCAATTTCAGACATATGATGCTATTTCCCTGGGAGTTCCCTGTACCATCGAAATTAGACGGTCGCAGGGAAAAGTCCTTTGTAACTGAGAGGACCGCTACTTTGGCTTTTCTGATTAAATTTGGCCCAAGGATTGCAGAAGTGTGAGGAGCTGCAAGTTGCTGGCAATGTATTTATCGTGGCCTGCAGCCACTGCAGTAGAAACGGAATTTTGTTTGAGGCTGTAAAGAAACGGAAGAGGCCTGAGGACTTCTGGAAGCAGAATTTGGTGGCTATCTCTGTAAAGGATATTGAATAGAATCCAGGTGAGGTGAGGCGGAGGTGGGCAAGACATGGTCCTTGTAAGACGGCCACCTCCCTCCCCGCCCACCTCGGCCAGTCTCTTCTGCTTTCACCCCAAGCCTCAGTCTCTCCTTCAATTCCTTTTTCTCCTTTTCCCCCTTTCCTACCTTCCTTATTCTCCCTCCCCTCTTCCTCCTTCCTCCCTCCCCCTCTCTCTCCCTCTCCCTCTCCCCCTGTTTGACTGAGTTTTGCTATGTACCCCTGGCTGGTGCAGAACTTGTAGCCCAGGCAGGTCTTCAACACAGGTTGATTCTAATGTCTCCACCTTCCAAGTGCTGGGATTTCAGACACATGGGACCACAGCCAGTACTTTTTTCTTTTCCTGGTTTTCCCCTGCCATGTGGTGTTGGGGCAGGGCTGGAACACTGCCACTGAGTTACAACCTCGGTTTCCTCTCTTTCACAAAGAGGAAGTGGCCAAGGTGTGCCCTATCCCAAATCCTGGTCATAACTTCTGTGTAGGATGGAGACATGACCTGCCTTGGGGCTCAGTGGGGACAGGGAAGATTACAGGATACTTTTCCACAGGGTCAGACCCAAGTTTTCCTCAGGAGATGAGGAAAAATACAAGAATGTAGTTTAACTGGAGAGTTATTTATTTACTCATTTTAAAAAGTCTATTATTATTTCCTTTTTGCAGAATCCTGTCTGTCTTGGGGCAAAGGGATGGGGAAGAAGTGGAAGGTAAGTATAGGCAGTATTTTTTTTTTCAGAGAGAGAGAGAGAGGAAAGGATGAAGATGTCTTAGTGTTCTATTGCTGTGAAGAGATGCCATGACCAATGGCAAGCCTTGTAAAAGAAAGCATTTAATTGAGGCTGGCCTACAGTTTCAGAGGTTTAGTCCATTATTGTTATGGCATGGTGGCACACAGGCAGACATAGGGCTGGAGAAGAAGCTGAGAGTTCTACATCTGGATGGGCAGGCAGCAGGAAGAGACAGTGAGCCAGTAGGCCTGGCTTGAGCTTTTGAAACCTCAAAGCCCACCCCCAGCGACACACTTCCTCCAACAAGGCCACACCTACTCCAACAAGGCGACACATCCTAATAGTGCCACTCACTGGTGACCAAGCATTCAAATCTATGGGTCTGTGGGGGCATTCCTATTTTACTGGCTGGTTTTGTGAGTCAACTGGACACAAGCTAGAGTCATTTAGAGAGGAAAGGGCCCCAATTGAGGAAATGTGTCCATGAGATCCAGCTGTAAGGCATTTTCTCTATTAGTGATCAATGGAGGAGGGCCCAGCCTGTGGTGGGTGGGGCCATTCCAGGGCTGGTGATCCTGGGTTCTATAAGAAAGCAGACTGAGCAAGCCAGTTAGCAGTACTCCTCTATGGCCTCTGCATCAGCTCCTGCCTTCAGGATCCTGACATGTTTGAGTTCCTGTCCTGACTTCCTTCAGTGATGAACAGGAATGTTGAAGTGTAAGCCAAATAAACCCTTTCCTCCCCAACTTGCTTTTTGGTCATGGTGTTTCGTTGAAGCAATAGAAACCCCGACTAAGACAAATTGGTGCCAGTGTAGCGGGGGTATTGCTGCGACAGACCTGACCATATTTTGGGGAACATGGTGGAAGAATTTTGCAACTTTGGGCTAGAAGAGCCGTAGAGTGTTAAGAGCTCAGTGGGATGTTCTTTAGGAGCCTGGAAGATAAGAATGGAGAGCAGTGCAGAGGATGGAGGCCTGGCTTGTGAAGTTTCAGAAGGAAGATTAACGACTCTATCAGGGCCATGTGTTATTTTGAATTAAGATTCTGTGGTTCTGGTTAGCTAGAGCTGAAGAATCAACTGTGATTAACAAGATACCAGAACTACTAAAGTAAAACTTTGCTTTGTTGGGACAACTGATGTTGGTTGTCTGGAGCTGAGAAATTAGTGGTGATTGTGAAGAGACCAGCATCGTTGAGGTAACATTTTCTGGGAAGTGTTTCCTGAGAGCACAGAGAAGCTGTGTTCCAGAGGCAGCCAAAGTTGAACCTTGTGCTGGCAGCTGGACTTGGTAATGTGTAAGTGTCACCCAGATGGTACTGGTTTTGAAGGCATGAAGGGGTCATGGAGAGCAGCTGAGGCTTGGCACTGAGAGGCCAGGAAAGGCCATTGGTGAAGGTGCAGCCTCTGTGGCAGTTGAAGGCCCAGTACTGAAGGGGTCATGCAGAGAAATCGAGTCTTGGCACCATGAAGAGAGCCTATACGAGGCTACTGGTGAAAGTGCAGCCCAGTTGCAGCCCAAGGCCCCAGCATTCTGGAGATGCCAGAGCCATGGGATGACCACCATGAACAGCAGCAGTGATGGAGTGGAGCCAGTCAGAGCCTAGAGGACAAGCTGTGTGTGCTGCAGAGGACGGAGCCGGAGAAGTGACCCAAGGCCCTCTGAGGAGTCCAGAAGATTATGAGTGGATCCCAGATAACTGGACTTTGAGTTATTTATACTGTTGGAGGTTATATACAGCTGAAAGTCTTGAACTTTTAAAATTAAGAGATTGGATATTTTAAAGAGACTGAAATTTTAATGTGGTTGAATTTGTAAAGACTGTGAGACTTTTAAAATTATGATTTTAGTGTGAGATCTTGGGGATGAAAAAGGAAGGAAGAGTCACAACTTAATATAGTGATGTGTTTGTGTGTCAAGATGACAAGGGGTCAGTTGTACTGGCTGGTTGTGTGTGTCAACTTGATACAAGCTAGAGTCATCAGAGAGGAAGGAGCCTCAGTTGAGGAAATGTCTCCATGAGACTCAGCTGTAAGGCTTTTTCTCAATTAGTGAACAATGGAGGAAGGCTTAGCCCATGGTGGGTGGTGGTCTTGGTCCTGGGTTCTATAAGAAGGCAGGCTGAGCAAGCCAGTAAATAGCTCCCCTCCATGGACTCTGCATCAGCTCCTGTCTCCAGGATCCTGCCCTGTTTGAGTTCCTGTCCTGACTTCCTTCAATGAGGAACAGTGCCGTGGAAGTGTAAGCTGAATAAACCCCTTTCCTCCCCAACCTGCTTTTCGGTCCTGGTGTTTCATCGCAGCGATAGAAACCCTAACTAAGACCTATTCAACCCTCACTAAGACACTATCAAACCACCACAGAAGACAGAGAAAGCAAAACTCTTGCATTCTAGCCTGGCTCCCATGTGGAGCTTGGACTGTCCAATCTGGGCATAAGATTTGCAAAGTAGCTACTCAACTAAGCACATGAAGGAGCTGGTACAAGGCTGGCCTTGCAGCCCCATGTGTGACGGTGAAGGATTGGAAGTGTCCTAGGTAGTAAGCAAGAAGAGCAGCTGCCTTATTGTCTATTGCTGTGAAGAGACACCATGACAAAGACAACTTATAAAAGGAAGCATTTAATTCAAGTCTTGCTTACAGTTTCGAGGTTAGACCATGACTATCATGGCAGGGAGCAGGCTGGCGTGGTGCCAGGGCCGTAGCTGAGAGCTTACATCTTATCCACAACGCAGAGGCAGAGGCAGGGAGAAGATGGAGGGGAGGGAGGGAACTGTGGAGAAGGACTGAGAGACTGGGCCTGGTGTGGGCTTTTGAAAAACCAACCCCAATGACACATCTCCTCCTCCTCCTTGGCCACGCCTCCTCCAACATGGCCACACCCCCTCCTCCAGCAAGGTCACACCTAATCCTCAATCAGCCCACCAACTGGTAACTAAACATTTGAATGCATGAGCCTATGGGGGCCGTTCTCATTCAAACCACCATGGCTTTTCTTCCAAAGGGATAGAAAATAACCTAAAGTGGCAAGTAGAACAGGTAGTTGTTGTACTAAAACTCATTCACATCTGCTTTTTAGTTTAGCAAATCAGACACACTTCAGTCTCACCTGAAAAGAGACTCTTCAGTGAGGAGTTAACGTTTGTAGGGACTGTCTTGACTGTCAGTTGTTATAAGGAGACCCAGCCCACTGTGGGTGGCATCATTCCTTTGGCAAGGGATCCTGAACTGTGTAAGAATAGAGGAAGCTAGCTGAGAGCGAGTAAGTGAGCGAGCAGGTGTATTTCTTCCTCTCTGCTCTTGACTATAGGTATGAAGTGAGTTCCTGCCTTGACCTCCCTGTAATAACCGACTGCAACCTGGAAATGTGAGCTATGGTGGGCCCCTTCTCCCTAAGTTGCTCTTTGTCAGGATTTTTTTTTCTTTCCTTTTTATCACAGCAACAAAATGAAACAGGACAAGGATCTTGCACAGCTTTACAGAACAGCACATTTAGTATGTACCCCTTTGGGTAGACACCAGGGATGGCTGTGACCCATGCATGGATCAAGTCAGAAGTGATACACACCAATCATTAACTGTGATAGATTTTCCTGAATGATGGGGTTGGAGGTCGCTTCTGACATCCTTTATACATTTCTTTCTGTGTGGGTGTTCTTAAAAACATCAGGGTTTACTTTTTGGAGCAGACGGAGGCTCACAGTAAAATAGAAATTGAGGGTATGGAAATTTTGATCTCCTTCCTACCTCAGGCACAACCTCCACTGTGGCCCACACCAAAGTGAGCAGTGCAGTAACACAGGATGTGAAACTATCTCAGTGTGGCATGGTCACCCAGAGCCTGTGGTTTGCATCCAGGGTCACTCTTGGAGCTGCTGTGTTCTAGGAGTTTGGACAAATGTGCATGTGGGTGGACCCACCATGGCGACAGTGCACTGAGTATCTTCAATACTCCAAAACCCCGTCCCTTGTCTGTTTTCCTAAATCAATTTTTTCTAACAATTTTTTCTGAAACTTCAGCATGTTCGGGCATCCCCCAGGAGCTCTTGAAAACGTAGACTTCTGGGCCACACATCACTTTTCTGATTCAGTCTGTTGGAGCAAGTCCTGAAAACTTGCATTTCTGACAAAGTGGCTGGGTGAGCCAGAGGCCACTGCTCTGGAGCCTTGCTCGTCATGCTGAGAATCATTGCTCTTGAGAAGGAAAAGGGCATTTCACACCAGAAATAATGATCTTTTTTCCTGGCTTGTCTAGAAGCAGTGTTCCATTCATTCATTCATTTATTTATTTAATATGCAGCATTCTATCCGCACGCCAGAAGAAGGCATCAGGTCTCATTATAGACTGTTGTAAGCCGCCATGTGGTTGGGACCTCTGAAAGAAGAGGCAGTGCTCTTAACCTCTGAGCCATCTCTCCAGCCCCTGCAGTGTTCCTTTTAAAACACACAAAACAATGGGAAAGAATTCCTAAATGTATATGCATGTGTTCGTGTGTGTATGAAGGCCGGAGATCCACACTGGACGTCTTCCTCTGTCCCTCTTATTTTGAGATGGGCTCTTCCATTGAACCTGGAGCCTGCAGATTGGCTACAAAGTTGATCGGCCAGCAAGTTCTGGTTTTCTGTGTGGGTGTTAGGGATCTGAACTCAGGTCCCTGTGGTTATACTGCAGGCCTGGTTACACCAAAAGACTGGTTATACTGCAGGCCTGGTTACACCAAAACCCTGTGGTTATACTTCAGGCCTGGTTACACCAAACCACTGTGGTTATACTGCAGGCATGGTTACACCGAACCACTGTGGTTATACTGCAGGTTACATCAAACCGTCTCCCCAGCCTCAAGTTCTTTATGAGACCCTTTCCCCCCTTAAAGTAGGTGACACACAGACAAGAATAAACATAAAATCCACAGGAGACTCCCAAACACCTATAAATTGAATTTCAGCTAAAATCCCTTCTCTTCCCCGAGTCCTGGTATGTGACAGCTGATGTTTGTGTCTATCCACAGTCACTGCTTACACTGTGTGATGTTTTTACGTTTGATCCGTTCTTGGCCCGAAGCCATTGCTCATAAAGTCACACCATGATTGACACCCCACCTTGAAGAATCTCAGTGAACCGGAAGGCGTGCACACCTTGTTTGAAGTCTGTAGCAGCTCTTTCTTCTCCGAGCTCTGGTCTGCACGCACAGCCTCCATCCCCAACCCCCAGCCTTTGACTGCAGGCCCCTCCCTCCCTGCTTCAGAGTTTTTGCACTTCATCTGCCCAGGCTGGTGGAGGGTGCTGGGCACACTTGTCAATGCCCAGGCTCTGCTTGGTGCCCCTGGGAACTCCTCACCCCGTTTCTTTTTGCTCACTACTTACAAGGCTGCCCTCAGGGTGTGGGAGCAGCCTATGGCCCAGATCCCCCGAGATAGCCATGGGAACACCCTGTGGGGTACCCAGGGAATTCATATACCCCACAGGGCTCTGTGGGTTTCTCAGGCTGGGTGCCTCTGTAGGGCTTTTCTGTGAGATTGACCTTGGCCTAGCCTGCTCCCTTTTGCTTCCTTCCTGCTCATTCCCGGGAGTGCCATTCTCTAGCAATAATTTGCCTCCGCACAAATCTTCACTGTAGGATATGTTTCTGTGGAGTGCAATTTAAGATAGAGTGAAAACGATGGGGCATAGGAACCTGTGGATTCTATGTGGGATTATCCCCAGCAATGCCAAGATCCTGGAGAGGTAGACAGTGGTAAGTCACGACCTTGCCTGGAAGATGTCAAAAACGGAGATGAAGCTGAATGTCACAGAGCGCAGGGCATTGTTTAAAGTCCATTAGTTCCTCTTTTCAACTCAGTTTTACCCCCTGCCCCTTGCCCCAAACACTGTCCCAGCAGGCAGTAGGCGAGTTCTGAGCCTCGCACACTGGTAGGGTGCTAAAACTACCAAATGGGCCCTGTGTCCTTGGGTTTGGCACAAAACTCATGGAAGACGCTGGCAAGTAAGAAGGGTGCTGTAGTTCAGGAACACGGGGGACTCGGGAACAGAGGACATGAGGGCTACAAGTCCTCACCACTGTCTAGGCGTCCTAGAACTTAGAAATGCCTCCATGAGGCCAGGCAGTGGGGGCGCATGCCTTTAATCCCAGCATTCAGGAGGGGAGGCAGAGCCAGGCAGATCTCTGTGAGTTCAAGGCCAGCCTGGTCTACAGAGTGAGATCCAGGACAGGCACCAAAACTGCACAGAGAAAACCCTGTCTCGAAAAACAAAACAAAACAAAACAAAAAAAAGAAATGTCTCCATGGTAAGGAGTGGGAGTGTGCCTCCCTCATCCTGTTAGGATGGAGTATCAAAACAGAAAACTAAGAGAGGTCCAGAAAATAAAGCTTTACTTTAGGGCTGTGACACCTGCCCCTAGATGCACAGGACACAGGGAAATAGTAAAGCACCCTGTGGTGGCTGTCATAGAAAAGTTTACGGTTCAGAAAGGTGCCAGCGTGCATGTGTATTCTTGTATGAAAACCCTAATATCTCGGGCCCTTAGGGAAGTTTAAAAAAAAAAAAAAGAGTTGGTTAAGCCAATAAATAAGAAAAACCCTGTGCAAAAATCACACCCTCTTTCTGTGCTTTGGCTTGGCCTGCTTTACTTTAAGCTTGCCCTGAGGCCCCGTAATCCCCAACCCAAGGCTGGTTAGAGCTAATCAGAGCGGTTTCCTTCACAAAGCCGAGGCAGGTCAGTGGTTCAGAAGTGAAAGACTCAGGAGTCTAGTTTTTATGAACACGAATGTGTCATATTTACAGAGTCCCCGATCTGTTCCCGACACTGAGGGGCCTCTTGAGCCCTGTGAGGATAAATAAGGGCAGCGGGCTTGGTCCCTAGCCAGTTGCTCCTTGTCTAACTCTCAGAATGAAGGATGAGTGTGCCAACCCTGGCTCCTTAGGGATTCCTGTTTTACTTCCTTATTTGTAGCTTGGGAAGGATTTCTCTACTAGTCATGAAAGCAAGAGAAAAGGGAAAACCATCTCACAGTGAGCATGGCCTCAGACAGAGCTACAGAAGCATCGATTGATGTTGATAAAGATGTTGGCAATGTCAATGCTAGTAAGTGCCTACATCAGCCAGGATCCAGCAAAGCAGAATCACTGGGGAATGATCTATCCTTTCTCTCTCTCTACTTATTATCTGTTTATCATCCATCTATATATTACCTATTAATCACCTACCTATCAATTATCTATTTGTCTACCACCTACCTATCACTTATCTAGCCTCTACCCATCAATCATGTTTATCTATCAATTATCTATCATCTATCTATCTTGCTATTGATCTATATATAGATTATCTATCTACCAATTACCAATTAACTAGCTATTATCATTTAACTATATCTACCCACTTAGCTATCATTTATCTATCTTTACCTTATAATTATCTATAGATATCATAGGTATGGTGATATTTTATTTGTGCTGAAATGTAATTTTATTTGTATGTTAATAAAGTTGCCTGGGGATCAGAGCTAAGAGCAAGCCATTAAGCAGAAGTCTGGTAGTGGTAGCACACGCCCTTAACCCAATCACATGGCAGGCAGAGTCTCTGTGTGTTCAAGGACACCGCCAAGTGGTGACACGAACCTTTAATCTCAGTACCAACCATAGAGACCTGGAGGTCTGTATAGACAGGCAGTGTCGAGGAAGTCATGTGGTTGGGTTTACAGCCAATGAGAAGGCAGAACAGAAAGGCAATACAAAGACAGGACACAGGAAGAAGGTCTCTCTTTCAGGGGAAGGACAGCAGCGAGTGGTAAGATAAGGTGGTCTTAGCTCTTGGCTACTGCTCGATCTCTGGGCCTTTAACGCTTTATTTGGCTCCGTATTTCTTATTTAATAAGACCGTTTAGAATTTCATCTACACATAGGTACAGTGGCACACATACACACAAGTACTAAGGACTTGGTCGCAGAGATATGAGGCTGCACAGTTTTGGGAGCTGGGCAAGGTGTGCCAATGGCAACTGCAATGCTAACTCAGGTAGCCTGGTAGTCTACCCTCTAGCCCTGCAAAGGCCAGCTTGCTTCTGCTTTAAAGCTGATTGTTTCTAGCTGATTTGATTCTAGGCTGTTACAGATACGCCACAGGGGCCAAAATAAAGACTTTAGCATAACTCCAACTCTGTAAGAATATTTTGCATCTAGACTACAGTACTACATCTCTCCGCAAAATCTTCATGGTTATCAATTCTTGAGATACTTTTGTCTCCGAAGGCCCCTGAAGTCTATTATGATTAGATTGACTCAATTGATTGGCAGCTGAAAATGACTGCATTAAAATGGATGATGTCAGCGTCCCAGCTTCCTCACCTGAACAATGGAAATTGTGATGGAACCGAACAGAATTGTCATTAAGAGTTAACACAGCAATGTGTTAACAGCTAGAGTAACTGCATGACCAGTTATTACCAGTTCCTGGTAGACAGTGGTCCTAACTAATGGCACGGCTAAAGTTAATATTTCCCCACAAATATCTCGTAGAACTTTAAAACGCCCCTCCCGTATTAACTGGTTGTTAGAAGTGTGTTGGGTAGTTAACCACATCCACTCAGGTACCTGGGGAAAACAGGAACAGTAGATAATGGAGTAGGTTCGAAAGACACACAAGACACCCAGTTAGGAAAGACAAATGGGCTGTAAAAGTTGGGGTTGAACCAGAAAAGCAGAAAGAAACAAGCTAGCGGAAGCACACATCTGATCAGCCGAAGGACATTTGCAAGGGGTGATGTAGGACGCCAAATCTTATCCTAAAGTACAGAATGGCTGGAAGATGAGAGGGGAGAGCCCCTGCCTAGGGATGATGGAGATGCTAGGGTGGGATTGAAAGGACTACAAAAAAAGATTCTGCCAGGACTGAGGGGGCCGAGTGGAGGGTTGGCTAAGGAGGGCAAGATCGTGCCCAAGGTTCTGGGTCTGAGAGCCTTCTAGAGTGGAGACCACTGACAGAAGCAGGTAGAGTTAATGGTTGTAGGGCAGGGTTTGGGAGATGACATAGAAAATTACATAGGGTACCTTTCATTGATGTTGATACTATAACAATATTCAAGTGGAAATATCCAGGAGCAAGTCAGGGAGGGGAGCGCTGTGCTCAGAGGCTGGGACACTCGCCCATCTTTGCAAGGGCTGAAGACGAAGCTTTGAAGGAGGAGGATTCCCAGGAACTTGCCTTTAGTGTAAGTTTGAAGACACACCAGGCTAGGCCGGCCATCTTTTCTCTGATTGCAAACTGTCAACCAGTGAAGCGCAGCAAACTCTCATTTTCCACGGTAATTACGACCAGTGAATTTGCTGTGAACACTGCATTAGCAAGTCCTGAGGGGATTCTCCTGGGAGGAAACACGGGTTAGGTTCCCGTGAGTGTCGAGTCACAGCATTTTCATCAGCCAATCAATATGTGATGGTTCTTTCTCCTCTCTCGGGATAGTAGTGTGCAGTGTGTGTGTGTGTGTGTGTGTGTGTGTACATATGTACGTGTTCACATATGTGTGTGTGTAGGCTGAAGCTGATGACTAGGAGACTTCCACTATTGCCCTTCATCTTATCTTTTGAGACAGGGTCTTTCACTGAACCCAGAGCTCAGCAGTTGGCTAGCGCTAGGCTTACAGATACACAAGACCGTGCCCAGCTTTTACAGCATGCTGGGGAACCAATTCTTACACAGCACACTTTATCAGTTGATAAAGTTACCTCCCTAGCCCTGAATGGTTTGCTTTATGTTGGGTGTTTCTGTTTAAAGACACTTTATTCAACATAGATTGCCCACTTACCACTATCGAGTTCTTGATGACCCACAGCATATCTTCTCCCTGCATGAACCATCTCTAACACATTTAGGAGCTCTTGTATTGAGGAGAGCTGGCCTTCAGCACTATACTTGGGGACCATTAGAGACCTTATCAACGAGGGGCAGAGAAATGTGACAGTGGTACATGTTTATCGAATGAATGCTGGGGCAAAAGGGCTGATAGTTAATTTGTTGGCTCTCTACTGGAACGGGCTAGGTGGGGGATTCAAAGTTTTCGCCACTCTACATGTCCACCCCCTGAGTGCTCTGAGCACTCAGACACTATAAGTAAGTGTCAGGAAATAGGTGGATCAGAAAATTGGAATGGGGATAATGGGATCATTGTACTTGCCCGAGAACATGAGGTGAACATCAGCGGGCACTGTTTGCCTCTTAGTTCCAAAAGCCCAAGGCTTTGGAGCCCATCTGCAGATCAGCTTGTAAATATTTGTCATTGGGAAGTAAACTTGGACATGAACTGCCACAGAGTTGTTGGGTCAAGCTCAACTGGAGCTCTTTCTTCTACATTTCTTCCCACGTAAGCAGAGCTGCGTCAGCCATAATAGCTTCCCACTAGCGGTCCGGATGAGTTACTTGTCTCGTTGCTATGACCAAATACCAGATCAGAAGGAGCTTTAGGGTGAACGGTTCACGCTGGCTCACAGTTGGAGGGTATAGTCCGATGGCAGGGACCCAAGGCTGCTGCTCATTGTGTGCAGAGTCGGGAAGTAGGTGCTGGTGCTCAGCTCACGGTCCCCTTTCTATCCAGTCTAGTACCCCACCCCATGGGATGGTGCTGCCCACACTGAAGGGGGACCTTCCTTCCTCAGTTAAATCTCTCTGGAAATGCGCCCACAGCTGTGTCTCCTAGATGAGTCTAGATACAGTCAAGTTGCGGATGGTGATTCGCCATCACACCACTTCAACAACCCCAGGATTTTAGCAACTCACTATACATAATAAAGTGCACTTCTCGTTCACAGCAGTGTGGGAAGCAGTCAGGTCAACAGTCATTTGGGGACTCAGGGTCCTTTCACCCATTGGCTCAGCTGTTGGAAGGGCCCTGACTCTTCTGCTGGGCTTTCTACAGGTTGACCACCAGAGGGCGAGAGAGGCGTGGATGTTTTAGGGGCCAGGGCTTGTTCATGGCACAGTACTTCGCTCAGCACTTTACTGGCCAGAACGCGGTCACTCTCCTCCTTACCTAGAGGCGACTGGAGAAATGCTGGAGGCAGCACAGGGTGTGTGCTTACACCTGGTATTCCAAAAAAAAAAAACCACACTCGTTTATTGTCCAGACGATCTGCGGGTCAGAAGTCTAAACCGAGTCTGATGGATCTTAATTCTAATTGGATGTCTACATGGGGGAAATTCCTGGAGAAACAGCAGCAACCGTGTCAACAGTCACCTGGAAAACAAAACCAGAAACATCTGGCCAACATAATGTGAGGTGCTGTGAACGGTTTCCATCACAAACTCTTCAAAGGTGGGATTTTATGATAGGGAGTCCAGCTTATGTCATTCCTGTGGGGCAGGAGCTCCCCCTTTGGGCCCCGCCCTCCATCTCTTTGACCTTGACCCTGAAAGGTCAGAAATCATCATGCTGGAAATGTCTATGGAAGAGAGGTTGCAACAGTTTGCAAGTTCCCAGATGCAGCAAGGATTAAGTAAATACAATTTATGTCAAGTTTGGGTTAGACAATTTTGGTGACTGAATTGACACAGTTTGTGGCTTGAAAGGAAAGGAGACTCGTTTGGTGGTTTAGTGGCCTCAGGAGTTATGCTTGTCTGAGCTTCCCTCTGAGGCAGAAGAACTTTATCCAATGAACATACTTTAAAGAGCAGTAACTTCTGAGCTTAAGCGTGTTCCCTGTTAAACGCACCCCAGAGTGTTCCCTGTTGAGCGCACCCCAGGGTGTTTTCTGTTGAGCACACCCCAGGCTAGGTGCACCCCTTTCCAACAGTTCACCTAGCAGCGTTGGGGGTCTTGGTGACTCAGCAGGCTGTGTGTTTGTGGTCTCACTGCGGCTTGACACACTGCTGTTGTTCACCAGCTTAGGATTCTGTAGCGGAGACGAACAACTTTTCTCCTCACGGGTGGGCTACGGGCCACCTTGTCCATCATCTTTGTGACATGGATGAATGGTGTTCTCGATCTGAGAGTGAACAGAAATTGTTTGATCTCTGCATCCCCCCTCCCCCAGTGGAGCTATAATAAGGAAGTCCTGCTGACCTTGTTTACTGCTCCTCTTAAACTATGACTATTGCTCCTGTCTCAGTCAGGGTTTCCATTGCTGTGATGAAACACCATGATTAAAGCAACTCAGGGAGGAAAGGGTTAATTTGTCTTACACTTCCACATCACTGTTCATAGAAGGAAGTCAGGACAGGAACTCAAACAGGGCAGGAACCGGGAGGCAGGAGCTGATAAAGAGGCCATGGAGGGGTGCTACTTACTGGCTTGCTCCCCATGGCTTGCTCAGCCTGCTTTCTTATAGAACCCAGGACCACCAGCCCAGAGATGGCACCCCCAATAAAGGGCTGGGCCCTCCCCCGACAATCACCAATAAAATGCCCTACAGGCTTGTCTACAGCCTAGTCTTATGGAGCCATTTTCTCCGTTTGAACCTCCTTCCTCTTTGATGACTCTAGTTTATGTCAAATTGACATAAAACTAGCCAACACCCTCTACCCCATCCCTCATCCCTCTGAGGAAGAACACTCTGCTTCCCACACTCCTGTGGAGCAAGGGAGTCATGTGATCCAATTATGCCTGTCGTATGCTCCTTCCTGAGAACATGAATTCTGGACAAGCTAATAGAAAAATGGGAAATGGTTGGAGACAGTGTGCCCCAAAACAAGAGTCTAAGAGAAGCTGGCAGAGATCCTGCCCTAGGGCTTTCCTGAGTCCTGTTCCCAACCTGTGTGATTTAGCTTTTTCCTTAACCCACTGGGTGACTTCTTATTCTTCTAACACTCTTTGAAAGCTTAGTTAATTTCTCAGTTCTTGGCTAACAACATTAGAGTTAATTTGTTAAGAATAATTAAGTTAATTTACTATTCCAACAAATACCCTTATTGCCCCCCAATCTGAGGTAGTATGGAAACTTCTAGCAACATCTAGAAGAATCTGAGCTTTGTTTATTTTTATCTACTTTTTAACAATTCTGTGGTGTTATAGAGAATCTTCTCTTACTCAGTTTTCCTACATAATACGACTATTATTTTCTTAATTATCTATTTTTACTTATGTGTATGTGTGTGTGTTGTCTGGGAACACGTGTGTGAATGCCCAGAGGAGGCCCAGAGAGGGCATCAGATCCCCTGGAGCTGGAGTTACAGGTGGTTATGAGCTGCCCAATGCGAGTGCTGGGAAGTGAACTCAGGTCCAGAGCAACAGTTCTTAACCATGGAATCATCTCTCCAGCCCCCTCCCCAACTTTGATTCCTTGAGAGTTGTTTTATCTTTTAGTACAATGATTATGGCTTTGGACCAGCCAACAAATAACTCATTTGTTGCTGCCACAGTACAACTGGTTTGAATTAACTTGCAAGAGGCACCATTGATGAAATGATCTAGTGTCCAATTAATTTTGCTGTTAGGTGGGGTGATTCTCGAGGATGTTAAGCCACAAAATTGGACACAGCATTCTTACACAATCACCTTAGAGACTATAAACAATGACATAATTCACAAATGCTGGCAAAAAGGATAACCTAGCATGATATTAAGAATCTCTTCAATTAACATATTTGCCATTACTATATCCTTACTTTAAGTATACATCAGAAAAAAAACCAGCATAAGAAAACAGTTCAGACTCACCAACAGGGCCAGACACATCATTACATTTATAGTTACATGCATGTAGAGTTTCCTGTGTTAGGTAAAGAAAAATTTCCAGGTGATTTACACAAAAAGTGAGTTCTACATAAAGATGAACCACAGTGGGGACTGAATCACTAAGAACTATGTGTCCTGGGAAGAGTGTGAAGAAATGAATCCATGCCCACAAACCCCTCAAAATATTTCATAAGAGGAGACATAAGCCTGTTTTCCTAATTCTGCTTACTTTTGCCCAGACTTTTAAACACAGTGGAAACTATCCAGAGGAGAGGGGTTCACAGAGCTGGAACCGGGGCATTGTCATGCTTCTCCTAAGAGCATTCACAAAATTTGAGACCCATCCTAATCATATAAATGAACGCATCAAAGGAGATGAAATCAATACCCGGCACGTGCTTCAGAGGATCCCCTGCAAGGAAGTTTACTTAAGCAAATAGAGTCGTGTTGTTCTGTTGCTAGGACATGTGGAAAGATTGGCTTTCGTGGGCCAAGCCATGCAGCTGACTGCAGGAGAAACTTCCAAGTGCCTGAGAGAGATAATGGATTTTGTGCCAAACAAAGCCTCTGGCATAGCTCGGATAGGACTGATGACCATGAACATCCCATACTTCCTGTGTTTCTTAATTAAGGACGGCTTGCAGGAAAGTCCTGGTTGAGACTATCCATCAGTCTATGGATCTCCCGTGGGTCCTAAGTTTAGTAAGAATCATTTCATTTTTTCTTTTTTCAACACAAGATGTGGAATCTTACCAAATACTTTGAGTCAAAAGACTGTTCTCCTAAAGGTGGTAAATTACATTTATTCTAATGTTAAATGTCCCCTGAGATCCTAGGACAGAGGGAATTTGGATATGTTTTCGTTTTCTTAATATTAACCTGGGTTTGATTTGTTAATTTTTAAAATGATAGTTGTATCAAAGCTCATCAGCTAATCTTTAATTTCCTATGGTATCATCTTTGTCTAGTTTTGCTATCAAGTCTGATTATATAGGATCATTTGGGACTTCCTTTTTCTGGGGTCAAATTTAGAAAATATCATTATCCTAGGAACTTTTTGTGTATTATTATGAGTGCCAGGGCCTGGTGAACTCTGGGTAAATGATCTCCATCAAGTTGCATCCCCAGCCATTGGTTTTTCCATGTAGGATCTTGCTATGTAGCTTGAACTGGTCTTGATAGTCATGCCTCAACCTCCTGGGTGCCAGGATTGCAGATGTGCACCAGCAGACCCAGCTCAGGAGTTTTCTTGTTTTAAATAATGTTTCAAGTTTACCAACATATTTGATGAAGTAATTTTAATCAGATAAAATAGTCATGACAATTCAGAATTATTCTTTTTAGCATCTACTGCTTTAGCTGTTTGTTTTTAAAATCCTATTAATCTTTATCTTTTTGTCTCTAGATTTTTCTTGTTTCTTACATATTTAAATATAAGAATTTAAAGTTGCATATTTCTCTCATATTCAAACATTGAAGCTATACATTTTCTACTTTTTAAATATCTGTATGCACATGTGACACGATCTTCATGTCTATACTTTCAAAATCTTACAAGCTACCATGTACACAAAGTTTATTATTGTTCATTTTTTTAGCATTAATTGGTTCTATTATGACATTGTTTAATTTCTAAAAAATTATTTAAAATTTCAATTTTGACTTCCAATTTCATCTTAAAGCAAAAAGAGAATATGGTTTGTATGGTTTCAAGTTTGTGAAACCTCCTCTGCTCCTGTCTGATCTGATTTAAGGTCATATTTCCTAAAAAAGATCCTGTGTGTACTTGAGAACAATGTGCTTTGTATATATGATGGTGTAGTCGGGCTACTCAGCTCATGGCTCATGGTTTCCACCATGTTGGTATTTCATCTATTTTACCCACTCACAGAGGAGGAAGGGACAGTGGAAGCCACTCACTCCTCTTGGTTTCGAAGTTGAATGCTCTATAAAAAATCTAGTTCTCACCAGCTTTCCTCCTGAACAAAGCCAGTTTGTTTGAACATCTTTGCTCATGCTCACAAGGACTCCACTCTTTCCGGTGTGGGGCCAGAATTTCCACGATCTTTTTCTAGGTTCCTGATTAGATGTCCTTATGATATCCTACATTTGGTGTCTGACTGGATGCACCTGCACATTTTAAAATTTTTTTGTTCCCCTTTTCCTCCTGGCACCCCAGACCTTCCTTCCAAGTCTGCCTTTAGAAGTTCCTTTAGGGAAAGGTCTGCAGGCAGTAATTTATTTCAAAGTTTATTTTTCCTAATCCTTGAAAGACAATTCTACCGAGCATACAGACCTGGGTTTGCAGTTACTTTTCTCCAAGTCTGAAGATATTGTTGCTTTGGCTTCCTGTTGAGAGCTCTGCTGCTGAGCATTCCCTTTCCCAGGCATCCCGTACTGCTCTTTGGCTGTTCTTCATCATCGGTTGCTTCCTGATGTGTGCAGATGTGGGTTTTGTCGTGCTCCTCTGGCTTCCTGTGTCTGTGGCTTCATCTCTCTCATATTGCTCAGCCCCAATTCCACTGAGGGTTGCTGCTTCCCTTCCTTGTCTTCCTGGACTTTGTCTGGACACATGATAGACCTTCCAATGCCATTTTCATCCCTTTACTTCTTCACATCCTCTATTCTCTTGTGTCTTTGTGCTGCAGTGTTGGTGATTTCTTTTCCGTTGTTGGTTTTGTTTTTGAGACAGGGTCTCTCTACATAGCCCTGGCTGTCCTTGAACTCCCGACATAGACCAAGCTGGCATTGAACTCACAGAGATCTGCCTGCCTCTGCCTCCAGTGTGCTGGAATTAAAATCCTATGCCACCATGCCTGGCAGCCGTTTCTTGAGGAGCCTTTCCCGTTCCTAATTTTGTCTTTTGCCATGTCTAGTCTACTATCTAGAATGTATTATACATAGTAATGTTTTTTAATGTTATGTTTGGCCATGCTTAAATCATCATTTATTTCATTCTATTTTTATTTCCACAAGCACATAACATTATTTGTATTTTGAATTTAATAGTTTTAATATAGGAAGCACATAGAGGCCTTGTCTTGCTTCTGTTGGGTCTCTCATGGTATTTGTTTCTTTAAGGGTTCTATGTTGACTTGTTTGATTGATCTTAAATTGTGGAAGTCCCGAGGGCCTAATTTAGGATGTTTTACTCTGAAGAAGCTCTGTGTTTGTAAGAGGAATCTCTGATCTAGGACACTCAAGTGTTTAGACTGATGGAGAGGTCGGAAGCTGCCAGAGCCACTCTGCCCGTGATTAGCCTAGACATTAATCATGGCGTCCCTTCAAGCCTCTTGACACACATATGTGAAGTTCAGCCAGACTTTTCCTCACAGATGTTGTCTAGGGATTTGTTTCTCTGCTGATGTCCTCATCCGGGCCCTTATGATGTTTGACCTGAATTATTTTAATACTTTCCCAACTTTCCTCGGTCTCTTTCTCCCCGCCCCCCCTCCCCTATCTCCAGCCAGCTGCCTCGTATTTCTAAACTATGACTCTGAAGTCTTTAGGTTAACATCGCTTGTCACCTTCTTGAAGGACTCCCCTGGGCTGTGTCCCCTACATCTACGACTGAGGCATGGCCACTGTCTCCCCTGCATCTACAACTGAGGCGTGGCCGCTGTCTGTCTGCTGTGGGATGTTCTGTATGGCAAATGTGTTGCTAATAAAACACTGATTGGCCAGTGGCTAGGCAGGAAGTATAGGCGGGACTAACAGAGAGAATAAAAAGAGCAGGAAGGTGGAAGGAGAGGCTGCCAGACGCTGCCAGCCACCGCCAGGACAAGCAGCATGTAAAGATGCCGGTAAGCCACGAGCCATGTGGCAAGGAACAGAATTAGAGAAATGGATTAATTTAAGATATAAGAACAGTTAGCAAGAAGCCTGCCACGGCCAGGCCATACAGTTTGTAAACAATATAAGTCTCTGTCTGTGTTTACTTGGTTGGGTCCGAGCGGCTGTGGGACTGGCAGGTGAAAGAGATTTGTCCTGACCGTGGGCCAGGCAGGAAAACTCTAGCTACATCTGTCTCCCCTGCATCTAGGACTGAGACGTGGCCGCTGGCCTCCCCTTGCCTCGAGTCTTCCTTTGAAGTGCTTCTGTGATGAATGCTGACCTGCCTTTAACTCCTGATGTCTGTAGGTCCCTCGTATACACCCTTCTGTCTATCCAACACGCATGCTCAGGTCTCCTTCTGTCTTTGCCTTGGTCCCTCCAGGTCCCTCTTGTCATCACTTCTTCCCTTCAATTTCTAACTCGGTGATTACTCTTCTTTACAACCCACACCCCCAGCTGACGGCTCTTAGCAGTTGACGGCTGCTGGGGGAGGGAGAGTCAGTTTTCACTGAGGCTGTGGTCCCTGGTAGGTAGGTGGATTGGGCTTCAGTGGATGGTCCCATGCCTGTGTCTATATGGGCAGTCCCAATCTGACTCAGTGGGCTATTAAAACTAACGAAGAGAGGGCATGAAGTTGAGAGGGGGTGCATCTGGGAGAAGTTTCGGGCAGAGTGGGGGTGAATGTGATCAAATATACTGTGGGCATGTATGAAATTCTTAAAGAATTAATAGAACATTATATTAAAATAATGACTCTTCTAAGATGCCCTGGTGAGTGAATCCTGTTCCGTCTCCCGTGTTTTCAGCCGTGCTCTGTGCATGTGCACACACGTGTGTGTGTGTGTGTGTGTGTATGTGTGTGTGTGTGTGTGTGTGTACATGTACAGATGTCTTTGTCTTAGAAAGTAACATCATGTTCCTTTCTTCCTTTCTTCCCCCCC